>PVKV010003854.1:0-82542 GCA_004027835.1 Alouatta palliata
AATATTATGCAGCCATCAAAAACGATGAGTTTGCATCCTTTGTAGGGACATGGATGAACCTGGAAGCCATCATTCTCAGCAAACTGACACAGGAACAGAAAACCAAACACCGCATATTCTCACTCATAGACGGGTGTTGAACAATAAGAACACATGGACACAGGGAGGGGAGCATCTCACACTGGGGTCTGTTGGGGGGGAAAAGGGGAGGGACAGCGGGGGGTGGGGAGTTGGGGAGGGATAGCATGGGGAGAAATACCAAATATAGGTGATGGGGAGGAAGGCAGCAAATCACACTGCCATGTGTGTACCTATGTAACAATCTTGCATGTTCTTCACATGTAACCCCAAACCTAAAATGCAATAAAAATATATATATATATATATATATATATAAAAAATGGGTTCTAGGTGACTTTCTCAATTAAATTCCAAATACTAGAAAAGAGCAGATGTGAATCGTGTTAGATGCACATTTCTAAATTATGATAAGAGTTTATGTCAGTTTTATTTTATTTTTTATAAGACTTACAATCAAACATCTGACTCTGGGGTTCTTTAAATGAGCATAACAAAATTATTTGAAGACAAACGATATTATATTTATATAAGCATACATTTCTCAGTCTTCTACAAGTTTCCTACTCTTCAAACACTTTTATTATACCAGGAATGATTATATTTATCCTTGAATCAACCGTAGAGAACATTCATCGCTGCTAAGCCTAACCATAGGGTGAGGATTCCACTCACAGGAGGTATGAAAGGCAGTGTTGGCGTTATCCAATTTGGTTGTGATCACCTCATAAAGACAGGATTTCAGGAAAAATGGCAGTTCCTGTTGATCTTGCATGACATGTCCAGGGGGGCCTGCAAAGGACGAGTAGCTGCCCCCAATCTTCCTGAGGTACATTATTCAGGATGATTCCTCTACAAAGTTGTCTTAAAGTGAGCACTGTAGATCTTAGAACAACTTTTAAAATTCTGTCTCTCACATGTGTGCACACCTACTTTGTTTTAACACAGTCTTACACAACCAGTGTCCCCAGGTCACATCCACTGAGCACAGGAGCTAAACTAGAATGATTGCTGGTTACAACTACTGTGTGGCATTGAGCACCAGATACCCAATACTTGGACCTTTGTATTAAATAAGTCATTCTTCCCAACCCCTCCTCCTCCCCTCCTCCTCCTCCTTCCCTTCTGCTCCTCCTCCCCTCCTGCTCCTCCTCCCCTTCTGCTCCTCTTCTCCTCCTGCTCCTCCCCTTCTCCTGCTCCTCCCCTCTTGCTCCTCTTCCTCTCCTCCTCCCCTCCTCCTCCTCTTCCCCTCCTGCTCATCTTCCTCTCCTCCTCCTCCTCCCCTCCTCCTCTTTCCTTCCTCCTTCTTCCCTCCTCCTCCCTTCCTCTTCCTCCCCTTCTTGTCCTCCTCTCCTCCTACAATGATATCTGTCAATTTTTTTAAATCTAAAAATCATTAAAAATAATAAAATTAAATTTTGAATAAATTTTTCGGAGTTTCTTTAAGTTCATCTGCCAAATCTGGGGTTACTCAGAACCAAACTGACTCAATAACCTTTGTTAGCTCTGTAATTCCAATCACAATGTAATATTTCTGTGCTATTGTTGTACCACATACGATTCAGTGTATTCCAAACCTTTATCCCAGCATATCTATGTAGATATTTATAAAATTTAAAGGAAAAAAGAGACTCCTGGAGTCACAATTTGCCTGAGACAAATTTTTTCTTAAAGATTGTGATATTTTGTTTGTTCAAATTATAGCAGCATAAGTTGCTTGTATAGGGTATTTGTTCATTCAAGTAACATATTTGTAGAATTTCTACACTAGCTATTGTCATTGGCTATGATCAATGATAGCTCTGTTCTGCCTGCTATGGAAACATAATAAATGAACAAGCTTCTCTACCTCAATTTTAAAGAAAACTTTTACATTTTTATATGGACTTGGTAATATAATCTTAACGTACGAGAGTGGAAATTCATTAGTGGTTTAGAAAAAGTGATTATATGCATTTTAGTCTGGGTAAATAGAAAGTATATTACTGCCGGGATTTTATTATCTCTCTAAATTGTTGCACTAATCACTTCTAATTATGGTCCTGTAATTTTAAAGAACAACATTTTTGTTAAAATGTGTCTATTTAAAAAATATTTTGTATATTTTCTTAAAGCCTAAGTTATCTTAAAATATGAATACATAAATATTTGAGTTACTTTTATAATTAAATGGTTTCCTTTAAACAAATCAAACAAATTAAGAACTGTAACAAATATTCATTGTGATTTTGGCTGTCAAAAGCTACAACATTTTGATTGATTTCCCTGGATTTTTGTGTGTTTTGAAGGTATGAATTTCCTAAAGCCTAGAAAGTTGCTTAAGTCTAGTATAAAGCTGGTTAATAAATGGAAATATCTTTAACTTATTGTCCCAAATGATATTTGTTAATTGAAAACCAGATAAATAAATGAGTTAAACTATGAACCTTACTCTAAGAAGAATATTCTTTCTTTGCTAAATTATATACAATATGATTATTTAGTTCTATATTTAATGCCTTATAGTTTAAGATTTCTATTGATTTTCTCCTATGTAATCATGATATTGGCACCTTTATAGTAAGTTTACTCTTTGAAAACATAACATTATGCAACATACTGAAAGAAATTTTCTTTTTTAAGGAAAAAATGAGGAAATATCAACAGACTGAAAATATGCTTTCAAAGGCATAGAATCTTCAGGAAAATACTGGAGTTCCTGAGATCTCAAGGTTAGCAGTTTACACATTATTATTATCAAGCTTTTACAGCTTTTTACCTGTGCACCTGTTTCAAGTTGTTAATGCATAATTGGATAATAAGGCAAAACTGTCTTGCTTAAAATACATGTTTTAAACAAAGTCTTCTCAAGATTAAAAGAATTAATTTATATCAGACATGTAGTATTTAGTTTCATTAGGGACAATAAAATAACTGTCTTAATAGAGAACTACTGGTTTTCATAATTTGTTTCATTTTTTAAGCGTAGTACTATTAGCGTAAAAATAAGTATTTGACATTTCTATAAATTTTTCTTTCTGATGGTTAAATATAAACCTATTTAGTGAATTTTTCATTTCTTTTGTATCTTTGGCTGCAATACGCACACATATACACATAGTTTAGAAGGACAGCTAATCAGCAATTCTTCTGAAATTACTTGAATTCCATTCCCTGACTTTCTTTAACTACAGCCAAATAAATAATGCTATCATTGGAAAATGTGGCTTCAATAAAATGAAAATTAATGTGAAGGAACAGGAGGATATGGGGAGCTTTTTCTAAGTTGTTTAGGATCATATCACTGGAGAAGAAGAATATGCCTACCCATTATTGAGCAGCTTGTTGTAATAACAAATTAATGTACAATATTCATTTAAAAGTTATAAATGTAGGTTAAAGTGGTTTAGTATAATGGGATACCTTGAAAAAGTACATGATTTTTGATGTGTTTATATCATGGGCCCCAATATCAAATATTCATAATTTTAAATGAAAAAAATAGTTATGTTTCATTTTGATTATCTTGGGCACGCATGTCTTCAATATCTGTATCTTTTTCTCATTCTTCCAAGGGTATAGTCATTTATTTAGGACTTACCGTATGCAAAGAAATGGGCTAAACACTATGGTTCTTTCAAAATGAATAAGATGTGGTCCCTATTCTCAAATATTTCCCAACCAGTATGTTACACAAAAGTTAATTTTACTATTAACTCAAGCGACACATAATTAAAAAGACAAGCCAGATTTTAAAAGTGTAAGTAATTAATTCTAAAGCTAAATGGGGATTATTTGGGGATTATTTGTATTTTCACATTAAAGCTTTTATTAGCCTGGAATATTGCGAGTTTATACCAGTGAGAATGTTGCTCCATTACAACCCACACCCAATGGATTTTTTATTAAAGTAGCTCTTCAAGTACAGCACAAGTAAGAAATATGGGATTCTGGAAAGAAAAGCCTCTTGCCACAACTGCAAATTTAATGTTATAGAAAATACTGTGCAATCACCTACGAAAAGAACAAAAGTGGCATTGACTAAATTTTTTTAAATTCAAGTACATTGGATTTCTTTATTAAGCTCACCAGAGAATTAAATCGTTTCCCCAATAACCTAGAAAGACATGTAGGTTTGAAAGGGATTGAATGCTATAAATCTGTAAGGGATCATATGCAAATATAGCGAAGTGAGTACAGGGATTTGAAATGGGTAGGAGTGCAGACTCAGCTTGAAATGAAGTTGCGCAGCCCTCTGCTTCTCAAGAAAAGCTTTTTAAAAGGGTAGTGTCTTAAGAAGTTAATGCAAGTAAAGTAATTTAAAATAGTAAACTTCTTTTTTGAAAAACCAGTGAAGATATCCCTTGCTTCATTGTGTCATTAAAGAAGTAGATAAATTAATTTATAAAACCAACCATAATCATACAACAAATATTTGTCAAGTGCCTACTATGTGCATAGGGATATGGGGGGATTGCCAGGGAATGACAGCAGTGAATAAAATATTCTTTCCTGAGTGGAAATTACATTCTAGTGGATGGAAATAGGTAATAAAAAAACAAAATTAATTATGTATTATGTTTGATGGTTGGAAGTACCATGGAGAAAAAGGAAAAAAGAAAGGGAATAGGGAGAATAAGCAGAGGTAGAATTTTAAAATAAACCTAACAACTTTGCACTACATAATTTACACAAAAGAGATAGATGTCACTTTTGTTCACATAATACCAACTAAAAACAAAGGTGATGAAATACCACACCTGATGGTAAGTGTTCTAAATTATTAATTAAGATACATGTTGTAAATGTATGTAAAATCAGTTTCAGTCTCACGAGAAAGAAAAATTACTGTTTTTTAGAAATGACGGTATGGTTACTACATGTGCATGAAATGACGTAGTATTAAAGGACATAGGTCTACGTGCATATTTGTTAGAAAATATAGAGACTTGGAAATCAAATCAATTTTGTGTGATCATTAACAAATGAGTGATCAGGATTTTTTACGGTAATCTGGTTGGAATATTTTCATTCAATATTTGGTTCTGAGCACAGGATTCTAGAAATGTTGAAGGCCCAAATACTCCTTCCTGTTTTCTTTCAATTTATTTATAGCTTTCAATTCATCATATAAAGTGATGTTATCTTAAAAGTCATTCAGCCTTGACTTTACTGGTTGGAATTGAGAGATTCAGCCAATTTTGTAGGCTGAAAAAGTAGTTGAGTCATTTTGTTTTCATTGAGGATAAGTCAATGTAAAGTAAATATCTGGTCATGCAAATAAACAAAACAAAATCTGAATTAAGAGATTTCAAAATCTATTAAGTATTGCAAGTTTTTCAGTCTTCCAAAAGACAGATATTGTAAGTAAGCAGTACATCATCTAAAGGAAATGTGTCCAATATTAGATTATTAAAAGAAATACAAAGTAAAGCTCATTATTGTTTAGAGGCTCTAACTATCTGTCTATCTATCATCTTTTTTTCTTTGAGACAAGGTCACTCTCTGTTGCCCAGGCTGGAGCATAATAGCAGGATCTCAGCTCACTCAGCCTCCCGGGCCGAAGTGATACTTTTTAGTCTCTCAAGCAGCTGAGACTATAGGCTGCACTACCACACCTGGGTAATTTTTTGTTTTTCTAATTTTTTTGTAGAGACAAAAAAAATTACTTGTTTCTCAGGCTGGAGGAAGCTCTTTCTTAATTAAACAAAGCAGAGAGTGTTTATTACATGCTGTATTGTGGAAAGAATTGATGGTTAGCTCTGTAAGGTTAACCACAAAGAGGCAGCTTGTGTTGTTTGTTACAGGAAAGCCAAAAAGAAAGAGAGAGAGAGAGAAGAGAAAGAAAGAAGAAAGAGGAAAGAAAGAAAGAAGAAAGAAAGAAAAAAAGAAAGAAAGAAAAGAAAGAAAGAAAGAAAGAAAAGAAAGAAAGAAAGAGAGGAAGAAAGAGAGGAAGAAAGAAAGAAAAGACAAAGAGAGAGAAAGAGAGAGAAAGAAAATTAGAGGGCTGGTGAAGGTTGTGAGGGAAACAAAGACTTCACATGCAACATTTCTCTGTTAGGGATAGATTCTTTCCAAACCAATATTGACCTTTGTTGTATTCATCTGGAAACTTCAATGGAAGGAACTAGAAACTCTAGTTGAGGATGACTGAAACTTGATTTTTTAAAAGCAAGTAGAAAATAGCATACTCTTTCTTTACATTCCCTTGCTTTCATGCTCCCTTCATCTGCTTTACAAAACTGCTAACCCAGTAATCATTTGCAACTCTGTACCACAAATCCAGTTCCTCATGGATTTTTCCAATTAATGATTCTTCCATTCTCTCACAAACCAATACCCACACAAATCTCACATTACCTGGCATGCACATGCTCCAGGTGGTTCTTTCTTCTCTGGCCCTGTCTTCAAGTTCTCCAAGTAATTTCCTAGCATTCTTATTCATCCATCATTCTTGCAAATAATTTATCTAATCCAGGGTTTCTTAACTTCAGCACTACTGACATTTGGATCCAGATAATTCTTTATTGGGGGAGGAGGGAGGGCTGTGCTTTGCATTGTAGGGTGTTTAGCAGCATTTCTGGAACTAAATGCCATTGGCACTTCATCTTCAGTTATGATAAAAATGTCTTCAGACATTGACCAGTGTCCCCTCAGGGCAAAATTAGCCCAGATTGAGAAGCTTGAGCCAACCCTAAACTCTATGACCTCCATAAACTTCCATCCACTCTACTACAGCAACCACAAAGCTTCCTGAGCACTTCCAACACTTCAGTTAAAACAGCTCAGCAAGGCCAGGCATGATGTTTCATGCCTGTAATCCCAGCACTTTGGGAGGTGGAGGGCGATGAATCGCTTGAGTCCAGGAGTTTGAAACCAGTCTGGGAAACATGGCAAAACTCCATCTCTACAAAAAAATAACAAAAGATTAGCTTGGTGTAGTGATGTGCGTCTGTAGTCTCAGCTACTCAGGTGGCTGATGCATGAGAATCGCTTGAACTTGGGAGGTGGAGGTTGCAGTGAGCTGATATCATGCCATTGCACTATAGCCCTCCAACCAGGGTGACAGAGTGAGACCTTATCTCAAAAAAAGAAAAAAAAAAAAAGCTCAACAGATACACTTTAAATACCGGTTTTCCTTGCTTAAGTAACACTCATCTCTATTTGATCATCTGTATGTTTTTAGTTTCCTTTTATTTGCTTATACCTGGCCTTGTATCTAAAACATGTTTTACAAAATAATAAAACAATGTAAAATAAGTGGGAAAACAATGGTAAAGAAGAAATAAGGTTAAAAAAAAAGATGAAGTGAAAGAAAAAGGGTTTATTACATGTGTAACCTAACTTTACCCCTAATGTAATCCTTGGGGTGATTACATTGGGACTGAGCTAGCCCCTCAATATCATTCACTAATGTAATCAGTGGGGTGAAGTTAGGGTACAAATGCAATAAACTCTTTTCCTTTCACTTCTTTTGCTTAGAATAAAATTAGATTTTTAGTGCCTTTTATCTTTCCATGTATCCTAGTTGTGCTTGGAAGTTTGCTTGGACACCAGCAGCTTACCACCCACAGCTCTCCAGCAACTCCTTTCTTACACAGTACATGCAACCGTGAACCCGAGCTATAGAGAATCCTTTCTTTTACTCACATTCATGAGTGCTACAGGAGCAATTATACCACTCTGCAGATTTATGGTGCTCTAATCTGAGGTAGTCCCTCAATAGCATTCACTAACCCTTTCATTCTGACTGTGGTCGGCCACTATTTCAAAAGTTCATTACCCCACTCGAGTCACACAATCTCTCCCTTTCACTCTTAGTGCACCTGCTATTTTAACAAGAAAATTGAGGTCATTGTGTGGAAACCACTTGTGAATCTTTGCAATTTCCTCCAGTATCGAATTGACTAGGTCTATAAACATCCTTTCTGTCCTCCAATCTGTAACAAGGCTCAGGAGTCCTTCCTGCTATTCAAGGCAAAGCCTATGTTTGATTTTACTTCCTATCACTGAGGCTGAGACCTTTTGCCATTAATTATCTCTTTTTTGTCCTTTATCTCCAACTTTTTCTTCCTTGCTGGCACTTTGCCTTCAGCCATTCATATTCTTCACACTCCCGTCCAAAAAAGCAAATTGACAAACAAAAACAAACCAACCTCTTTCTTCACCACCAGTTGGAGAGGCTTTCTGTCCTCTCCAACCCATTCAAGCTCTCCAAGCAGTAGTCTACATTCATTATCTCCAATTTCTAAGATTCAGTCACTCCTCAGCACAGTGCGATCTAATTTCTAACCCCATTTAACAGAGCATGCTCTTTCTAAAGGCACAGATGACCCATAGCCCTTATCTTGACTGGCTCTCTCAGGAGTATTTGACACTGTTAACTACATTTTTCTTCGTGTTCCCTCCCTAGGCTGTTGTTGTACCGCTCCCTCTTGGTTTCCCTCACATCTTGTGTATCTTCTTTGTAAAGGCCCCTTTCACTGTCTCTTCTGTCTCTGTTCTTCCATCAGAGAGTCACAAATCACAAACTCAAACCCCAATAGGTGGCTACAGGTAATATAAATGAATGAAGTTGGCTCACTGAAAACAGTAGATACTATAGAGGTTAAACGACATGCCCACAAACGTGCTTGATATTTTATTCCTATTCAAATGGCAGGGCTCCCTAGAGATCCGTCTTCAGTCTATTGCTCTTCTGTCCGTCCTGTTCCTAATCAAGCAAAGCTGCTATTATGACTTTGTTACTGACATAGAGGTCAATGCTTCCAACCCTTTTCTTCAGCTAAGCTACAGAATTACAAGTTATGCTAAAAGTCTACAGGGTATCAATGCCTAACAAGGACACACAGAAAAGCAAACATCAGAGAAATAAAATGGAATAGAGTCCAAAACCAGATACTATATACATGCAATCATAAAATGCCTGCCAAAATAATCATAAGTCCATGAAGAAGCTCTCAAAGAAAAGTCTATTAACAAACCGAGGTACACATAATTAGTGTCTGATAAAAGAGGCAATTCAAATAGGGGAAGGAGGGAAGAACTATGGAGGGAAGAACTATGTCTTATACAGTAGATGGTACTAGAACAATTCTTTTCTTGGGGAAAAATAAGATGTGATCTGTGAATTACACAATATTAAAGTAAAATTTAAATAAAGATTTAAAATACTATTTAAAAATATTATTGAACATTGAATACATTCACTAGCTTATAGGTATTTATGTGACTTTGACCTAGAAAAAATCTAAGCAATGCAAGAAAGCAAAATCATTTATTCAATTTTAAATTTATAAGCAGTAAAATTTACACTTCTTGGTTTACAGTTTTGTGAGTTTTGACAGTTGTACAGAGTCATGTAACTTTCACAACAATCAAAGTACAGAACAGTTCCATTACTGTTCCCTGAACTTCTACTTGTCAACTGATCCCTACCTTCATCCCTGGCAACTAATCTACTCTAGGCCACTCTAGTTTTGCCTTTTCCAGAATGTCTTCAATGGAACACAGAGAATGTAATCTTTACCATCTGACCTCTTTCATAATGCATTGAAATTCATTCATGCTCTTGCATGTAATAATAATTTTTTCCTTAGTATTGCTAAGTAGTATTTATTTATATGAATGTGCCATAGTTTATTTATTCATCCATCCACTAAAAGATATTTAAGTCATTTAGTTTGTGATGGTTTGCATAAAGCATCTACATGCATAAATATCCATGTAGAAATTTCTGTGAGAACCTAAATTTTTATTTATCATGGGCAAATACCCTAGTGGGATTGTGTATCACATGATAAGTGTATATTTAGCTTTCTCAGACTGCAAAATTGTCTCCCAAAATGATATACCATCCTAAATTCCCACGAGAAATGGATGAATATTCCCATTGTTCCATATCTTCACCAGCACTTGGTATTATCAATTTTTATTTTGTTTACGTTATTTTAACCATTCTAATTATCACTCTGGTTTTAATTTGCGTATTCTTAATGAATAATAACATTGAACATGTTTTCTTCTGCTTATTCACCATTGTTTGCTCTCTTTTGTGAAGTGTTTGTACAAATATTTTGCCCAAATTATACTAAGTTGTTTTCTATTTTTGAGTTTTGAGAGTTCTTTATAAATATTCTTCATAAAAATCCTGTAGGAAATATGTGATTTGCAAACATTTTCTCTCTGTCTGTGGCATGCTTTTCCGTTTTCTTGACCGTGTTCTTTTAGAGTTTTTAAATTTCATAAAATCATGTTTTTCAATTGTTTTCTCCTGTGGATTATGATTTTGATGTTATGTCTTTTTTCTTTTTTGGTGGGGGGACAGAATCTTGCTCTGTCACCCAGGCTGAAGTGCTGTGGCATAATCTTGGCTCTTGGCTCACTGCAACCTCCACCTCCTGGGTTAAGCAATTATTCTTCCTCAGCCTCCCGAGAAGTTGGGACTACAGGCATGTGACACCACACCTAGCTAATTTTTGTATTTTTAGCAGAGAGAGGATTTCACTATGCCTGCCAGGCTGGTCTTGAACTCCTAATCTCAAGTGACCTGCCCGCCTCAGCCTCCCAAAGTGCTGGATTACAGGCATGAGCCACCTCCCCCAGCCTGATGTTATATCTAAGAGGTCTTTGCTTAAACCAAGGTCACAATGATTTTCAACTATGTTTTCTTCTAAATGTACTATGATTTTATGTTTTGTATTTAGCTATATGATCTATTTGGAGTTAATTTTTGCATAATGTAAGATATTGAGGTTCACTGTTTTACTTATGTATTTACAGACATCTGGTTGTTTCATCACTTTTTTAAAAATGACTATTATTTATACCCTAAATTGACTTTGCATTTTTGTCAGAAAATCAATCACATTTGTGCAGGTATATTTCTGGTCTCTCTACTGTGTCTGATTGATGTATGTATTTGCACTTTTCCTATCATCACACTGTCTTTATTACAGTAGCTTTATAGTAAGTCTCAAAATCAGGTAGAGTGAGTCCTCTTCTTTTACAAAATTGCTTTGGTATTCTAATTCCTTTGCATTACACTGTGAATTTCAGAGTCAGCTTGTTGATATCTACAAAAAAGCCTGTTGAAATTTTGATTGGAAAATTCATTTACGCACATTAGAAAATCCTCTGAATTCTATTTTCAAAATAAAACACTTAAAAGAATATTCACTGCATATATGATACAAATGGCCAATATTATTAAAATATAAAGATTATTAGACAGCATTAAAAAGAAATATGAATCTGATTAGGATAATTGGCAAGGACTTGTGATAGCTTTTCACAGAAAAATTTCTGATGACCTCTAAACTTAAAAATTAAAAGACTCAACACAATTACAAATCAAAAACATTTGCTTTATGATGGTCATCTGAACATATAAAGCTTTGGGAAACAATATAGCATATTGATAGCATCATTGTTAAGGTCTTTTTGAACTTTGAGTATACCCCATTGTCTAATTATCTGTGAGAATTTAGGCAAACTGCTGAGACTTTAGAAGTGTTCAGATACTTCATCAATAAAGTAGACATAGACTCTAGCACATTGTAAACATTCAATGTAGGCCATCATAAATGCATTCAACACTGATGAGGATGTGGAGAAATTGACCGTATTATACTACAGCGATGGGCCAGGAATTTGGTTCAACTTTTCTAGAAGACTATTTGTCATTATGTATCTTAAAATCTTAAAGTCTGCACACTCTCTGACTTAGGAATTCCAAATATAAAAAGAAATTAAGGCAATAATTATGAACACAAAGCAATGTGTATAAAGATGTTTATTGAGATAATATTTAAAGTAATAAAATGGGAAACATCTGCATGTTCAAAAATGAGGAAGTCATTAAATTATTAAATATGCAAAGTAAATTTTCTGAGGTATTAAATAAAGGAGTTTTCACAGTACATTTTATTATTGGAGAGCTCTCTGAAATATAAATATAAGTGAAAAAATAGTTCATGAAAACAGCATTTAAAGTATGATACTATTTATACTCTTAAATGATGTATGTGCATGTAAGAAAGGATAATTATCTATGTACACACATATAAATGTCACACACACACACATAAAATAAAAGTGGTATGTCTAGGTGGTTGGATATAGATTCCATTTATTGCCTTTTTGGTATTTTTCAGTGGGCCTAGATTTCCTGAAAACACATCTAACTATTACTTTTAAAAATAGGTAATTTAAAGTATAGAATATGAAGCGATGGACAATTGTAAACTACGTAAAGAGATAAATGGGCAACTACTTAAAGCATGTTTATTTCATAGATGACAGTGGAATTTGAGTAGCCTTATTATTTAAGGATATCCATAAATTAATGAGAACATCAACAAGACCCCAGCAGAAAAATGGGCTAAAATAAATGAAAGGGCAATAGAAAGAAAGAAAGAGAGAAGGAGAGGGAGAGAAAGAAAGGGAAGGAGGAGAAAGAGAGAGAAAGAGAGAAGTGAGGGACAGAAAGAGGAAGAGCTAATAAACGAGAAAAAATGGTTTATCCTCAACAGTAGTCAAAGAAATGGAAATAAAATGATGTAATATTTTGTCTATCAAATTAGCAAAGCTTTTTTAATTACATATTTGTTTCACTGTTATATACTGTTGATAGAAATGTTAAGTCCTATGCCTGTTTTAATCAGGTTATCTGTTTCTTGCTATTGAGTTTTTTGAGTTCCTTATGTATTTTGATATTAACTCCCTATAAGATGTTTTGATTGCAGGTATTTTCTCCTAATTTACAGATAATTTCTTCACCATATTAATTGCTTCCTTTGCTGTGCAAAACTTGTTAGTTTGATACAATTCCCTTTGTGTACTTTTGCTTTTGTTGCTTGATCTTTTAGAATCAGATTTCAAAAAATTATTGCCCAGACCTATGTCATGTAGTGTTTTCCTGCATGACATTTTCCTATGCTTTCTTCTAGTACAGTTACTGTTTCAGGGCTTAGCTTTAAGTCTTTAATCCATTTTGAGTTTATTTTTGCAACTAATATGAGATAAAGGGATAAAGGTAGTTTTATCTTTCTGCATGCGGATATCCAGTTTTCTCAATACCCTTTATTGAGGAGACTGTCTATTCTCCATTGTGTGTTCTTGGCAGCTTTGTGAAATATTAATTGACCATGGATTATTTTATAGCTTATTTCTGGTTTCTCTATTTTGTTTCATGGGTCAATTTTTTAAAATGTTTATGCCAGTACCTTACTGTTTTTACTATTATTTCTTTGTAACATACTTTGAAGTCAGGTAGTGATGGCAGCAGCGGGTTGTCTGGAGTGGCCGCTGCCATCATGCTGGCTGCAGCAGGGATGTGCAGCTGGGCCTACAAGCTCCATGGGTCAGGCAGGAGAGGGGACAAGTGCAGCCCCCTTCCTTTCAAGTTGGGGCAGAAGCTGCCCAGCAACCACTGCAGCCACCCAAGTCACAGCTGCAGATCTGGGCATCCCTGTGCTCTTGGGGCCAGAACAGGCAGGAGACCTGCCCTCCCGGGTGCAGTTGCAGCTGCCCATCTTGGCTCTCGACCCAGGCCTCCTGCTTAATGGAGCAAACAGAAGCCTTTTATTCCCACACCACGAGTGCAGGTGCAGCTGCCCAAACCGTGGTTGTAGATCCTGCACTTCTGGGAACCCGGGAAGGCCCCTCCCTGCCCCCGCCCTCACAGGCTCAGAAGTTCCTGCTCCCACTACTTGGCTTTTCCCTGCTGCCCGTGCCCACTCCAATCTTGGAGCAAAGTTGGGGCGGAACCCAGGTGCTGTCATAGCTAGTCTGGGTGTGCATATGCTTGGGGCAGTGCCGACACACCAGCGCTCTGCTGCCTCAGCCCTTTGCAGACTTTGGGCACTGACAAGCAGAGGAGGGAAACTGATGAGAAGCTGAGTACAGCTTGGCGCTGTCCTTGCCGTGTCCGTTGGCACCTACAGCCTGGGCACCATGAACTGCCGCAGGAGGCAGACAGGTTCCTGGGTAGAAGAGGGTGGGTCCCCGCTGAGACTCCACCTCTAGGTCAGGAAGGGCCTCAAAGCTTAAGGCCAGGCTGCCAATCCCACCAGCACTTGGAGCTAACCCCCTGTTGAAGCAACCAGTGTCTGACTACACAGTGGCCAGACCCCAGGCTTGCTCACACAGCCCTTGCTGCTCCATGCCTGACTCACCCTTGGTAGGCATGGGATCCAGCTTGGTAGTGTGAGCTGAGTGCAGCCTGCCAGGTTGATTGGGTGGTATGAGCCCAGTGGGCTCAAGCAAAACTCAGGCAAAGGCACCACTGGCCACAGAGGTTTCCACCAAGGTTTCCATCCTTGGTGTTGACACCCCAAGGATGCTGTTAACAGTAGTGTGATGTCTCCAGCTTTGTTCTTTTTGTTCAGGACTGCCTTGGCAATTTGTTTGTGTGTGTGTGGTTCCATATGAATTTTAGAATTTTTTTTTCCTATTTCTGTGAAAAATGGCATTAGAATTTTTATTCCAATACAAGAGATTGCATTAAATCTGTAGATCTCTTTGGGCAATATGGAATTTTTTTAACAATATTTATTCTTCCAATCTATACTCTTCTAGAAAAGTTGAACATAAGATATACATATTCTCATTTATTTGTGTCTTCAATTTCTTTTCTCAATGTTTTATAGTTTTCAGTGCACAGATCTTTTATATCCTTGGTTAGTTTATTCTAAGTATTTTTTGGCAGTATTACAATTGAGATTGTTTTCTTGATTTCTTTTCTGAATTATCTATAAGAATGCTACTGATTTTTGAGTGTTGATTTTTTTATCCTGTAACTTTACTGTATTTATCGGTTTTAATAGTTTTTTGGTGGAGTCTTTAGAGTTTTCTATGTCATCAGCAAATAGCAACAATCTCACTACTTCCTTTCCTATTTAGATGCCTTTTATTTCTTGTCTTGCCTAATTGTTCTGGCAAAAACTATCAGTAGTATTTGAATCAAGTGGCATGAGTGGGAATCCTTGTCTTGTTCCTGATCTTAGAGAACAAGTTTTCAGCTTTTTACCATTAGGTATGATGTTAGCTGCAGGTTTTTTATATATGGCCTGTATTGTGTTGTGTATATTGTACATGTATTGTGTATTGTGTACATTCCTTCTATACCTAATTCGTTGAGAATTTTTATACTAGACATTTTTCAAAGAAGACCTAAAAATGGCCAACAAGCACATGAAAAAGTATTCTACATTATTAATCATTTTAAAAGTGAAAAAAAAAAACAGAAATGCAAACTAAAATCACAATGAGATATTATCTCACACCAGTCAGAATGGCTAATGTAAAAAAAGATAACAAGTATTGGTGAGGTTGTGGAGAAGTCAGAACACCTTTACACTGTTGGTGCAAATGTAAATTAGCACAGCCGTTATGAAGAACTGTATGGAGGTTCCCCAAAACATTAAATCTTTTTCTGCCACTCTACCGTGTTCACTATCTCAGTTAAAAGTTGCCAGTCATCTAAATTAGAAAACTACAAAGTAACTGAGATTATTCCCTCTTACCTACCAGTCACTTCCTGAAAATCACTACCAAATTCTACTGGTTTCTTTCCTCATGTTACTACTCATCCCCTCCAGCTTCACTGCCACCACATTAATTCTGTTATTCTTCATCTCTCAGCTGGATATAGGGCGAGGCTACCAATGATTCCCTGGTGCTGTTTCCATATCTTCAAATCCATTCCCAATACAACTGCCTAGAGGCTAATCCAAAACAAATATCTGATCATTATCTTCGTTCAACCTCTTAAATTTCTTCGAAGATTTTCCATACATTGATAAGATCGAAGCTACTTTTAAAAATTACCTACCTTCCCCTTTCTTCTTCAGCCTCATTGCTCCATCTCTGATTCTACATTTCATTAGTCCTGAATTCCTTTATAAACACCCTCTGGTCTTCACATCTTTTTGCTTTTACATAAATTGCTTGTACTGATTGGAATGTTCTTCTGTTCATTCTCTTCCTCCTGTTTTTGTGTGACTAGCTCCTGTTTATACTTAAAGGGTTGTCTCTAGTGTCTCTTCTCCAGACAGTCCTTTCTGACCTCTTTTCATGTTTAGCAACTTCTGTTTACTGTTAACCAAATAAATGACAACTTTATTGAAAGTATTAAGATCAAATAGAAATAAATATCTAAAAATTTGTGTTACTCTTGGAAAATTTTTTCCTACTCAAAGGCATATATTTCCTGAAACAAAGTTATTTTTATATCACTCATGATTACCTTTAAAAATCAAAAGAAGTAAATGTATAGTATGAGATATTTCTCATACTATAGAAAAAAATGAAAACTAATGTGTGGAAATGTAATTTAGAACATCTCAAATAATTTCTTAAAATTCTTATTTTCCTCAAAATGATTTTTCAAAGCAGGATAATATGGTATATTTTAAATGTGAACATTTAAGGAATTTTCTTCACCATGGGTTTGATTTCCAATCGTCAACATTGTATAACTTTCTTTTACATCCATTAGAGGTGTTAGCTTCAACATTTCTGTTAAATATAAATCAAAAGTGTTGAAAACTGCCTATAGTTTTATGCTTCATTTTATGTGTAGGTGTTTTATTTTTAAGCCACTAAAGACAAAAAGATGACATAAATAATAGTTGTAAATACAAAAGTACAATTAGAATAAAAACTCATTTCCAAACTCACTTTCCTAATTGTCGTGACACCCCCCCCCCGTCTCAAATTGGGGGAGCTATTCTGCTTTGAAATCCAGTCTTCCATTTACACTGTAGCAATAGGAATCCCTTACTTAGCCATCTTTACTTGACAATCTCATAAGGTTAAAGAGCATAACAAAGTGCTAAGAGAAGCCAAGCTGCTCCATGCTCACATTGTGTGCTCTGGGTTGAAACTTCCAGAAGTTTATTGATGCAGTGGGACTAGAAAAATGAGAGCAGAACCAATTTTCTCCATGGCCTTCACCCTTTCTCACAGACCACAAGATAACCACTGTTATCAGAAAGACACAAGAATTCTTCTCTCTCTCTCTCTTATTTTTTTTTTTTTTGTCAAGCTAAAATAATGGTATTTCTTTTCTCTATCAAGGATGATTTTGCTAGATTAAATGTAAACCTTAGCAAGATCAAGATGTTGCTTATGTTTAAGATGAGTAGTGTATTTTCATATATTTTCTCTATTACTGATATGGAAATAGTAAGAGTATTACAATAATCTTCTATTTAAGTTTGAAGACTTTCTAGCAAGTTGATAAGTGTAAGAAATTGTTTTTATAAATGGGCAAAACATAAGAGAATATATTTTACTGTTTTCAACATATCTCTTACAGAAGATTTGTGGTGATAAAAATCAATACAACATATAATGAATGCTGTCTAGGAGAGAATAAATTCTTCTCATAACTGTAAATTTTGAAGCAAAAGTAAAAAAAGAAAATAAGGTAAAAATAAGGTGTATCCAGTGAAATTAATCATTTCATTAAAGGTTATATAGCTTTTTCAAGGAAAGGAAATTCTGTGCTTTATAAAATCAAAACTAGGTGTATTCCATTAAGACAGAGCTGAAAACTGGCAACCTGAGAACTGAAGATATGTTTGTTTTGGCCCTCATCATATTTATTACAATTAAATTTGCTGGATTCTACTATTTCCATTTTTTTTACTCTGTGTTAATGAACGTTTTTGGTATCTATTTGTTCTTGAAGTCATCTGAGTTTGTGACTTGCTTTAGAAAGTTGTTATTGTATGAGTTTAAAAACACTGAAAAATGTGTAGGACAGATTCTTTCATATACTACTGGTGAACATGTAAATTCTTTACAATACTTTTGGAATATGTTTAGCAGTATTTGTTAAAACATTAATACCTTTGAATCTTTCATCTGTCTGCAACCATTCTACAGAAGCACTCATATGGGTACATAAAGAATGTTCACCGACACATTGGTTATAAGAGTAAAAAATAGAAAACATTGTGAATATCTATCAACAGGGTGTTGATTTGACAAATATAGTAAATTCTTATATAGCTCTTTAGTAAAAAGATAAAGTGGTGTAATATACACTAACATGGAAAATATCAAGTAAATATTAAGTGAAAAAATAACATGGTGAAATATTTTCATGTTTCTTTAAAAAGTAATCTCATATTATTAAAATAATAATATATTAGTACATTAATAATGTGTACCAAACTGATAATAGTAGTTGTCTTTGATTGGATGGGATTATAGTGGGTTTCTTATATTCTAAACCAATATTTCTGTAACATTTAAATTATTAAAGCAAGTATATATAACACATAATAAAAAATGTAAATGCAGACATTTAAAACAACAAAACTTTCTACAAAAAATTATCAGATGAGAAACTACTTTCCTATATTATACTTGAGACTTGGCTTGGTCATTGATATTGTAAGAATAATGGTATATAATATAGTCCAAATTCAAACACTTGCTAGATTATATTTACCAGCTTTTTGACACTTTTTTTCTTGTTTAAATAAAATGCATTTTTAGAGATATAGATAAAATTGTTAAAATATGACTCATTCTTAGGAAGAAGAAAAACACTTATTTAGATACATATTTTTTATAAACAAATGAAGAGAAATATTTGGAGCTTCATGAAAAGTAGTATGCTGGGGACTAGGTATATTCCAAATGTTTTTTTTTTTTAACCTACATTTAAAACTCTGTAATAACCTGTTCTGGAAGGAAAGAAAGAACATATTCCTTCTGCTGCTGAGAAGAAAACGTTGTCTCAGCCTTAATCACAAACTAGGTGGCGGGTTACAAAATAAGCTTGGCAAAATTTAGATGCCCTGTCCTTGTAGACCATTTGGTCTACAAATGGACAGATGATATACAAGATGGCCTTTCTGTCATCAAGGATAGAATCAAGAATGAGGCAAGCTTACTTGCAGGGAAAGAAATTTGTGTGCTAGCCTTGGCAAATTTTATGTCTGACCTGATCACAATGACAGGTTTATTGCTATGATGAGAGAGAATAAAAACCTTGCTGGGCCTAGAGAGGAACTTGAAAATGAAGAGGGGAACACGATCTGGAAAATGAGATCATGGCTTGGACTATTGTCATCATTATCAATAGCAAACATATATTGTGAACCTGCTAGATGAAAGACACTGAATTAAGTGTGGTGAGGCTGATGTTATAAAATCCACATGGGAAGCTGACAGCATAATATATAGTTACACTGTTGACTTAATGCCATATGTAGTCATTCTAGAAACACCAGAATTAGTAGGATTTGAAAATTTCTGTTTCCCATGAAACAGTGACTTCTCTTTTCAGAAACATGTACACAAAAGTTTGCATGTAAAATCAGAGGTCACTCATCCACAGGTCCCTGGTTCTACTTTAAAATAATTTTCTTAACACTAAAGATATGAAGGACAGTCTGGTTTTGAACTCCAAACTATATGTACATTTGTGTGTCAATAATATACTACCAAAATCATTGTAATTAAATCTCAACCAAGTATGTCAACACAACTTTTCTAAGCCTTTTTCAGATTAAATATAATAGCGTCCTATGTATTCTGTTTGATATTAGTTCAATACGGGCAGCCTCAGAGTTTGAAAATGCAGATTCATTTGACCTCTAATTACTCTTGTTAACCTAGTTATTATTAACCATGCTTAAATAAGTTTCTTCCAAGTGCATCTGGTTATGGTTTTTATTTCTTTCCTAAGAATCTATTTGATTAAGGTTTCCACAATGTTTCCATAAATTTCAGCTGAATACGGTTTTCACATGATTCTGCCTGTCAAGAAACATGCTAGTACTCAATGACAATATGAAAACCACACCTTATTATTTAAAATATTGGTTTTTGTCAGGTGACAAGTAAATAACGATGGTCTTTAAGATTTTTATATTCTTCTGGGTGTTTATTGACCTCATCTTTATAAAATTACTCTTAGGATTTCTAAAGTGTGTAATGGTAAGCATGTGTCAAGTTCTTCAACTCAATGCAGTGAACAGAAATGTATGTAAGATTTTTTTGAATTCTGACTCTGCCATGGAGAGATGCTTCTGGCAGAATCTGCTCATTCTTCCAAAAGTAATATTTAATCACAACCCACTATATTTAGTTCTTTCATGTGTGGCAGTTGTTGAATATATTAAATGTTATATTGCGGGATAACAAGATTTTAAATTGTGTTTTCAATTAAATAGATGAACAAAATAATATTCATTAACATTAATTAATATGTATTAAGGTCTGCTATAAGACCATGTATTGCACTGGCTATAGTCATTGTTTCCATATTGTATCCTATATATGGTATTCCCCAAAGGGAAATTTAAAACAGGATACACAAAACAAACACTCAAACAGGAAACTCTACCTTCCCTTAACTCCCTTGATCTCTCCAAAGAACCATCCACAGAAGTCCAAATCTCTATTTTTCGCATCATTCTGTTGTCTCTGCTGCCCAGGACAGAAGATAAATCACCTTCTTTAAATGTCAGGAGAGAGGAATGGTGTCTAATAAACCCAACTGTTACTGACACATTCAACTTCATGCTGCCTTTTCCTGTTTATGGCACAGGGACATAGGAAGGGTGAAAGAAGCTATTCACTGAATGGCAGTGGGTTTAAGAATACTGACCTAGGGAATACTGAGGAACCTCACCTTGAATTTTCCAGATGAAAATATCCCTGCATCCTAGATATATAATGAAGGCTATTTATCTGCTCTATCAAATCAATGTCATATTATAAGTAGCTCAAAGAAAAGATTTTATTATCATCAATTAATGTGTCAGTTTTATAAGTGTAAATGGGAAAAAATTATTACTACCTCTAAATTGATTTGTTAAGAATTATTAGCAATTATTCAGAGTGTAACACCTCCTGTCAGAGAGCTCAAAATTTTTTTAAAAATTTCATTTTTGGTATATCAAAGAAATATCATTATATTATTCACTCCAAACTTTCTTTTCTGTGACTGTGTCCTTTTCAAGTATTCATACTTCTTTTCTCTTGCTTTTTCCTTTCTCCATATTCCTATTTTCTTCTCTTCATGTTGATCTTAGATTTCTTTACCTTACCTTAATTAAATTTATAACCCAGAATTACCACTTGCCTTCCATTTTTCTTTTTGATTTGTTCAATTCAGAAACGTTTATTAACTACCATGTACATAGGCACTGAGAATTTTAAATGAAGAAGAGATAGCCCCTGCTTGATGAAACTACTGAGTGTTTTTTCCCTTCAGCTCCTGAGGACAGATGAGAAAAGTAAAACTAGAATGTTTGTGGATAGAAAAAGAGAACAGAATCTTTAGCATAATTAGCAAGGACCCACTGTTCCAGCAGTACCTTCAGCAGTTCACTGGTGGCTACAATTCCTTAAAAAGGCAAGTTTATTCATCCCATAACATAGGAATGCCTACATACATAAATACCCCTGTGAGAGAAATCCAGTTAATTAAGTTCTTTTTATGTGCAATTGCCATGGCACTTTGTGTGATTTCTTTTATCATTATTATTATTATTACATATCACCTGCCTCTAATTGTGCTATTTTCCCCCAAATAGGGGGAAAATGGGACAGGCCATTTTGAGGCTCTGGGATTCTAATTTTCAGTGATACTTCAGTGCCTCTCACTAGCTTTCTCTTTTTTTGAAGATTATATCTGCTGCCTCTTTTTTCCCATATACTTCATGAAGTAGCTAGGTATGTGTTCCATAGCACTTACCCAGTGTCCCCACTCTAATCTCTCACAACTCATGGAGAAGAAAGAACATATCTCTTTCTTATTTCCATATGGACAGAAAGAGCCATTGTATAGAATTTCTTTTGAAATGAATTATTGATGTTTTCAGTGGCATCTTCCTTAGTATCTTGCCTTGACATTTTTCCCATTTTTTTCATAGTCATCTCCAGTAATAGAAATAGATATCCTATTCCCTTGCTTTCTGTTGCAGTGCCTCCTCCCCCTCTTAAGTAAATAATGAAATGATTTATATTTGCATTGAGTCTTGATGTATTTTCCGGCATGTAGCAATGTACTTGTGAATACTGTCTTAGAGATACAATTCTCACTTATGAAGGATCTTGCATCTTGCCATTGCTAAGTACCTGTTTTGGCCAGTTTTCAAGTAATAAAGACTATGTTTAACATTTCTATCACTTATTATTAAGAATCACCACAAATACAGAGAGAGTTTTCTATTTTCCACATTTGGTAAAGAAACACTCCTAACAATAGCTCATGCTATAGGAAGCATGAGTTGTTCTGGATTAATGGGTTGATAAGGCACAATGTTATTTAAACAACCAAGACAGACTCAAAATTTTATTTGAGTCTTATTGTTTTTCTTTAAAGTGTGTGCAACCCTTTGCATTCAACTCCATGATATATTTATGTTCGTTGTAATACAAGATGATGTTTTGATTACTTAAAGTATTTTCTCTAAGTATTTTTAGGAAAACTGACAGATCAATATACACTGTTTTTACTCTGTGATTTCATGTAAGTCCAATTTGCCCTCTCTGACAGAAAGCGGGACTAGACAAGAATTTGCTTTGACTCTGCCCAAGGAGTACACTGAATTTTCATGGCTAACCTACTTGATTTTATTCCTAGTCCTATACACACCAACTTTCCCCCTCACTGTGTAATGAGCTGACTTTTTACCTGACATTATATAAAAGCTTCCTTTATTTTTTCCAATATTTGATTATTTTCCTTAATGGCTATGCATTTTAAACTTCTTTGCATAGCTCCTCTAGATGTTTTTGATTAAGAACTTCAAGATAACAAAAGCTTTAGTCTGTTCCATAATTTACAGTGTGTCTTGCAGAGTTGATGTATAACAAGATGTTTAATAAATGCATTTGGATGATGACTTTTTAGTTCATTTTCCATGGCTTTCTTTATAGGACCTTTTTATCTGAATTAATGTGAATTTATATTTGCACTCCAAGTGGCTGCCTGCTGGAGATATAGTTAACAATAAGCAAAAAGTCTGAAGTAAGAGTAATACTTGCTGGTATAAAGGTGGTATACATTTTCAGAATTAATTTACTTCTGTGCCTGAGTTATTTTAATTTTCATGTGAGACTGATTTTTTGCTAAAGGTGTTTGTTAGTGGCTATGCTGGAGCAAGTTAAAAGAAACTAGAGGTGCTGATTTGAAATCTGAATAAATCTACAAGTGAAGCCTACTCCTTGAACTTGAGGAAACATCAGAGTTGCTGGTAATGTACAAATCAACCCAAAGGATAAAATGCCAGAAATGATTGACCTGTATGTAGTCCATCTCCAATAAAACGACATGAAATGACAAGACTCTCCAGCCCAAGCCTCTAACCTATTACTATTCCTGGATAGCAGAGTGCATATATTTCACTGAGGCGAGGTGTTGGCAAGCAACCAGTTCTCCCTCTCGTTTGCTCTAAAATGCATTGACTAGGCTGTTGAACTTGTTTATATTATTTGCTTCAGTAGCTTGCCTTGGCAAATTACTCCCTGTCTTTATTGTTAAATTCAGTGTACTGGTGGTGTTTTAATTTTGGTTTGCAGCCCAGTGTTTAACATTTCCACTAGTGTAAACAATCTTAGATAAGTTGATATTCTCTCTGAGACAGAAGCTTATAAAGTTTCTCTTTTCTTCTATTTAGAAGTCTTTTACCCAATAACTTGCAGGTCTTCATTTTTGCATTTAAAATTATCTTAATTCTATGAGAAACATAATTAATACCTGTGATCTTGTCTGTGCTCTACTGCTGGGCAAGGCAGTCTCCTCCTTATCTCCTTCAAAAGTTTAACTGTGAAGTCAGCTTCTCTTCACTATTCTCTGCACACTAAGCCCTGGAGACTCATGCAGATATTCCTGTGTTCCACAACATACCTCATTGATCTTTCCCATTTTATGGCACCAGTTCTTTGTTTTCCCCAGGCATCCCTGCTGGCTTGTCCCTGTAAGATTCTGGTTACATTCTGAATTACCAACTTAGTCTAAATCTCTAAAGCCTGAACTCTGGATTCTAGTGACCTGGAGGGAGAATTCACCTGCCTGGCCCTGTCTGGAAAGGACCACCCATCTTCTGTAGCTGGTAGTTTGGTAGTCCTTCTATATTTATTTTTAATATAGTTTCTGGGTAATTTGTGTAATTCATGCATCTATAAATACCCTCACAGGAATATTTTGCATGTATTTGTAAAAATCAAATATTTTTACATGGCAGTGTTTTCTCTGAAAAAGTATGGCCTTCCAAAGAAAATCTTACATTATAATGTCTTGTATTGTCCCAACTGCTTAAGCTTGGAATCAGTATTTTATATAGCACCAAATGATCAACCTCTTTTACTTGAATATTTTTCTGAAGTGCCAATTATTGTTTATAGCTTAAATTCTAGCTCAATCCCTATCTAGGGTTTCTGACCTTCTCTCTCCACCTGAATAGCTGCTATGTAATCACATCCTCTACACCAAAAGCATTTTTTTAGACAGGGAGGAAGGACTTCCATGTTCATTTTTTAATTGGATAATTCACATATTAGATATTATGCAAGTTTATAGAGGAAAGATCCTTTTGCTTTATTCTTTACTAGATCATTTTTCATATGGCCTCTAGAATTCTGTCTCTCAATGACTCCTGAACACCACAGAGGCTGCCCCATAGGACACATATCGTCCTAAGGCCTCTCTCTTCTGTCTTCAGCTACTTCAAAATGACTTAAAACTGCAGCAAACCACTTGCCATGTATGTACCTATGCAACAATCCTGCATGATCTGCACATGTACCCCAGAATCTAAAGTACAATAAAAAAATTAAATGAGAAACTGTATGTAAAATGCTTCAACATAGTACTATGCCTTTCATTTGTGGTCAATAAATACTAGTTATTACATTAAAAAAAAAAAAAACTGGAAGTGTCTCTACCACATAATCGGTGGTGCCTGCCTTCAAATTTTCTGCTCATTATAGCATAGGTTCTTCTCTCACCACTTTAGAGAAGTGAGGGACAGCCAACCCAGGTGACATACACCATGGAATACAAAGGTGAATTAGATCATCTCTGCCTATAGAGAACACAAATCTAAACACAATAATGCAATATCTCCTAAACTTTCATGTGGCCACTGTAGATCTCAAACCCATGATAAGCTCATTCTACTCTTAGAACCTGGTGTCATGATCTAAGCAGTTGTTTCCATCTCTCCTGTCATATACTTAATAAAGGCACAAGCCTTGATCACCCCAATTTAGAGTGAGTGCTCATATTTGCTAAGGTAATGGGGTGTACAGCCAATAATTTCCTTCTACAGAGTTTATAGTTTTCTAATTATTTTTATCATGTTCTAAAAATAAGATTAGATAGGTCTAGAGCAAAAATGCCTTCTTATTAATAAGGAAACTAATCTTAGTCAGGTCTAGAAATTGAAACTCTGTTCACCAGTGTTGTCCATGCTGTTAGTAACGAAATGTACTGTCACAACCTTTGAGGAGTGATTAGAATTTTCAAAGATGGTTTTTCAAATTGCCCATTGCCTTCCACAACTTTTAATACTTCATCCTAACCTTACTAGCACACCCTAACATTCCTAGCTTTCCCTTCTCTGGGAAACTAGTTTGCCTAATGCAGAATATCACTGATGGGATTGTTCTGCGCTAGTAAATGGCGTGGAGAAAGTCAAAAGTTTTAGAACCAGGCCTTTGAGAACTAGATGAAGCTTATGAAAGGAAAATGCCCATACACATTTTTTTTTATTTGCATATTATTCCCTAGTGCTTAGGAATCTCTTAAAACTCACTGTTTAGTTCATATCTTGTCAGCATTTGGTGAAGATGTATGTGTTTATGTCTGTACATATGGATGTAAGCATATATTTACATAAACATAAAGGGCTCTAACAATTCATAATATAATATAAACTACTTTTTTCAGCTGTCAATATTTTGTGAATATCTTCACTTAATTATCAAAATAACTTATGACCTCATAATTTTAATAGCTGCGTAATATTGTACTGTATGGATGTATCAAATTATATGATCAATTCCTTATTACCGAAGAGTAAATTTTGTATATTTCCCCACTATTAATAGTGATCTGTAAAGTTAAATCTTTAAATCCATGTATGATTGTTCTCTCTGTATAGATTCCTAGAAATTAATTTTAAGACTTTTGATAAGAAATGACAAATCAATGGAAATTTATCTTGCATATTTTAATTGCAAGATATCACATTATTCTCTTAGTGATATAATTTTTACATTGGAATAGACATGATTATGTAAGAATATTCACAGCTCACAAAATCTCTGATGTCAAGTTTCTATGCAGTAGCACATCCAAATTTTTTCTAAATTTACTGAGAATCTGTGGTTTAGTAAATAACGGTAGACTCTCAAACTCCTCTGAAACAGATCAACCAACCAGTTGGCTCTTATTATCAGCTGAAATATGTCATGTGGTTTTGTCCTCTCCTGAGCAGGCTGAGTGACACTTAGCTGGCTTTCTGGGATGGCAGATATATCTATTGACTTACACTTAATTTGAGGCCTTGAGATTTTCTTCTACTTTACTAGACCAGGTTGCCTCATCTAGCTTCCTTAACTATGCCAGACATCTATCTGGACTGCAGAGCTATAGGTGCCCCTGTCTCTCAGATCTCCCTGTATTTTTATATTACTATTCTTTCATTAATGACATTTTTATCTAATTGTTTTACTTTCTTAATAAAATGCTTGTAACACATAATGCAAGTTAAAATACATTTAGCTAGTAAAGACAGAAATATAAAAGTTAGTCAAATATATTTACCTACAATCTTATAATCATTTAAATGAGATATATATCTATATATCCATAGATACAGGTATTTTTTTTTTTTTTTAGAAATGGTTTTTCACCATGTTGGCCAGAGTGGTCTTGAACTCCTGACCTCAGGCAATCTGCCCACCTTGGCCTCCCAAAGTGCTGGGATTACAGGCATAAGCCACCTCGCCCGACCACTAAATGATATTAATAAGATTTTGAAATTGGATATGTATTTATTACCACATGTCCAATATCATTTAGTTGTAGCTTTTAAAGGTCAAATACATTGTTTTCTACCTATTTTTAAAAATTTGGCATGGGAGGTGAGGAAGAAGACATCTCAATCATCAAACTAAATTATTTTCTTTCTATTCAAGATTATGTTAATGCTCTTCTAATAAATATAGAAGGTGGGGTCGGGTGCGGTGGCTCACGCCTGTAATCCCAGCACTTTGGGAGGCCGAGGCGGGTGGATGACGAGGTCAAGAGATCGAGACCATCCTGGTCAACATGGTGAAACCCCGTCTCTACTAAAAACACAAAAATTAGCTGGGCATGGTGGCACGTGCCTGTAGTCCCAGCTACTCGGGAGGCTGAGGCAGGAGAATTGCTTGAATCCAGGAGGCGGAGGTTGCGGTGAGCTGAGATCGCGCCATCGCACTCCAGCCTGGGTAACAAGAGTGAAACTCTGTCTCAAAAAAAAAAAACAAAAAAGAAGCTGGTTATAATACTAGGATATTCAGCTTATTTTTATATTTTTAATTTTCATGGGTACATATTAATAGTAGGTGTATACATTTACGGAGTCCGTGAGGTCTTGATACAGGCATATAATGCATAATAATCACATCATGTAAAATGGGGTATCCATCTCCTCAAAGGATTTAGCTTATTTTGAATTTACAATAAAATCAATGGTTTCCAGTCTTTCAATAAATACAACTGAGCTTGTACTATATGCAAAGCATTTCTCTAGGGCCTTGAATACATCAATAAACAAAAGAGATCAAAATACTTGCCCTCCAGTATCTTAACTTTCTAGTGAAGAGAGATAGACAAGGTTAATGAAATATATTATGTTTGTATATTATATATATACATATACACACACACAATGTGTGGATATAATATATATTATATATATATAATATACAGAATATCATATAGTATGTTAGAAAGTGATATGAAATAAAATAAAACTGGAATTCAGTAAGTGGAATCTGAGGTACAGAGTACAGGGGCAGAGGTGGCTGGACAGGTTAGGCTTTACTACGAGGAGAAAAGAATTGAAAGAAATTGAGGAGGCAGCCAAGGGGTCATCTGGAGAAACAGTGCTCCAAGAAAAGAGAAGAACTAGAGCAATGGCTGTCAGGCAGGAGCAAGCCCCTTCTTTATAGCACGGCAATGAGGCCATAGGCAGCTGGAATTGGTAATTAAGGAGAGTGCTATAGGGGATAAAGTTGGGGACCCAGTTCATGGTTCTTTTGGCTAATGGAAGACTAATTGCAAGTTATCATAGTATTACTCTGAATAAAAGGGAAAGCCATTGGAGGGTGTTTTTGTTGTTGTTGTTTTGTTTGTAGAAAGTGATTTATTTAGAGAGAGAGAGAGAAACAGGAGAAGGAGAGAGAAAGAAACAGCTAACTCTCACACTGAGTGGAAGAATTCAGAAAGATGGGATCCAGGAGAGGAAAGCAGCTTCCACACTGAGTGGAAGGGAATAGAGAGAGATGGAGTTTAGGAGGGGAAGACAGGCTTCCACGAAGGGAGTGTTCGTGGAAGGGGACCCAAACATGTAGTCCCGCCATTGGAGGGTTTTGAGAAGAGGGTGACATGATCTGACTTAGATATTTAAAATGATCTACTGGCAACTGTGTTACAAATTGACTGTAAAAGAGAAAAAAAAAATGTAGGAGGTCTTCTTAGGAGGCTCGGACCAGAGTGAGAGTGTAGAGGAGAAGGAAGTGGTTTGATTCTGAATATATTTTGAAGGTAGATCCAACAGGATTTGTTGAGAGTTTGTGAGGTGCTAGAAAAGGGTGGGAATTAGAAGTTCACATGAGAACATAATAAGTTTAAAAGATCCATTGTAGACTCAGGTGGAGATATCAAGAAAGTAGTTGTCTTGGGACATGCAGTTCAGGAGAATAGTCTGGAGAGAATATATAAGCTTGAGAGTAATCAGCATGAAAATGATGTCTACACCCACGAGAGAGCATAAGATCACAAAGAAAGGAAATGTAAATAGAGAAAAAAAACAAGAATTGAGACTTAACTCTCTACAATTTAATGAAGAGGTCAGGGAGAAAAGGAGAACCAGCAAAAGAGAAAGAGAAGGACCAATCAGTGAAGTAGGAGGAAACCCCAAAGAAGGGGTGGTGTGGGCTACAAGAGTATGCATCAATTAAAGTGATTGGTTGTGTCAGGTGTTTCTGATGGACAATAAAAGGGGAACTGAAAATTAACTATTGCATTCAGCATCATGGAGACCACTGGTGGTGGTGACGAGCATAGTTTCAGTGAACTGGTGGGAGTAAAGGCTAATTTATATGATTTTATGAGAGAACGGGTGGAGAAGATTTAGAGTGTGTATAAACAATCCCAGGAATTTTGCTGCAAAGGAAAGCAAAGAAAAGAGTCAGTAACTACAGGAGAAATGATGTGAGAAAGTTGTTAATATTTTAAATGGGAAAAATAACAGCATGCTTAGGTTGAGAATAATCCAGTGGAGAGTGAAAAATTAATGATACAGGAAAAGAAAAGAATTGCTGGCCCAGTGTCCCTAAGTTAGGATGAGATTTAGCACATAGAGGCAAGGAGCATATTAAATAAATTTGTAAAATACATTGACCTTGACAGGATCATTATGAGCCCTTCAACAAGTCCAAAATTCTGATGGAGGTGGAAAATATGTGGAGAAGTATCTGGTTTATTGTCACTTCTTTCACGGTTATGAATTCTTAACAGGGGCCACGAGGATGTGGACAGTATCTCTCTAATTTACTCTGTGTGCCTGGTGCCTAGGACGGGTCCTGGCCCATTAAATAGATATTTAATAAATATTTGTTAATTAATTAGGTAATGAGACTATTTTATTTTATTCCCTTTTATCTTATCTGTGTTTCTTAAATTTAGAAAAATTAACATGTATTACTTTTTTTTTTTTTTTTTTTTTTTTTTTTTTGAGACAGAGTCTTGCTCTGTCACCCGGGCTGGAGTGTAGTGATGGGATCTCAGCTCACTGCACTCATTGCCTCCTGGGTTCAAGTGATTCTCCTACCTCAGCCTTCAGAGTACTCGGGAATACAGGCACCTACCACCATGCCCGGCTAATTTTTTGTATATTTAGTAGAGACAGGGTTTCACCATGTTAGCCAAGATGGTCTCTATCTCCTGACCCTGTGATCTGCCTGGGTCGGCCTCTCAAAATGCTGGGATTACAGGCGTGAGCCACCTTGCCCGGCCACATGTATTACTTTTTAAATTAAAGAATAAACATTGCTGAAATTAAAGAGATAAATAAATTCAGTAAGATACAATTAGTGATTTCAAGTGAAATGCAATATTTGAACAATAATTTACCTCAGGCAATTTGCTAGAAACTCTATAATGCAGAACCAATATAAAAATTGATACTAGATGCCTATTGTTATTATTTGCTTGCAGTACATAAAGTTAATTATGTGTTACTAGCCCCACTTTCCTTAGATGAGGAAACCAAGGCTCAGAGATGTTAACTACCTTGCCTGAAATCATAACATGAAATGGAAGACAGGACTGCAGCTCGGTCTGTAAAACTTCATGCTCAATATCCTACTTCACAAATCTCCATCTTCTGTAACACTGGTACCCTGCATACAAATGCTACCTAAAAGCTCAATGCAGTGTTTTCTCTGAGTCAGATTCATGTTGAACAATTTCTTCACCATGCAAATTCAGAACTATTTTCTGGGGGTTTTATTTTGACTTAAGAGTGTTTTTAATTAGTAGTCTTTTAAGAAATGTAGAGTGCATTTGAATGAGTTCAGAGAATTTTACTCAAACGATGCAGTGTATAACCAGGTTTCCTAAATAATAGGTACTTACCTTTATTACCTGGAAGAAAGGAGGGATTTAAAATCTGAAAACCTATGTATAGTTTAGGATCCTGGTAAATATTACAAAGCAGAAAGTGGATTACATATGCTGTTTTTCCAAAGATAGATTTACAACTCACTTAGAGAGAAGTACGGAGTTTAAGTCAATTTCAGCCATGTTCTGATTTTCTTAAATTGAAGTGCTTTAGTAAGCATTGTAAAAGTATTGTAAAAATATTTTCAAATGATATTAAATATATTAAGCAAAAAGTGAGTTTTCTGTATATCCTTCTCCAGTTTACTTCTTTCTTAATTGATAACCACTGTCAATGTTTCTTATGCCTTTCTTTCTTTTTCGGTGGACAGTGAAAAATGCTCTTGGTATTCTTTCTGCTTTGAAACATGCTGATGAACCTCATCCATTTTTATATCTGTAGACCATCCCATGTTATGGATGTCACTACTCGTTTAACTATTTCCATAAGGAAGGACACTTGAAATTCTTTTCAAATTTTCAGTATCACAAACAATGCTACAATAAGCCCCTGTGTAATTCTGGAGAATATATTTCTGGACATGGAATTATCAGTCAAAATGTTTGTGCTTTGAAAACTTTCACAGACAATGCCAAATTACTGAATAAAAATGCTGTGTCACCAATGATGTAGACAAGAGCCTGCTTTCCAGTCCTCTGCCAACACTGAATATCGTCAGTGTTAATATCTGCCAATCTGGTGTGTGTTTGTTTTATTGCTATCTCTGGGTTTCAATTTGTGTCTCCTTGATTATTAGAGAGATTGAACATCTTTTCATACATATATTGGCAGTTCAAATTTCTTTTTTTTATTAAATACCTGCGCAGATTTCAAAATGTGCCCAATTTCTCAATGATTTCTTCTTTCAGGTTTTACAGAAATATTCCTATCTAGGAAATAAGAGTATATTTGTAGTTTGTAATTTTCAAACTGGAAAGTATGTCTTTATGCAGAATATTTTTTCCTGACTACAAAAGAAACCATACTAATGGTAAGAAAAAGGATTCAGATGTGCAGAAAGTTATAAAGAAAAACTAGTAAGAACACAATAAAGAAAAATCTAAAAACCACTTGTAATAATGACCTCAAGTTACCTACTGTTAGGTTTGGGTACTTACACACCTATGATTTACATGGATTTTTAGTATATCATTTTACAAAGGTGATGTAGATGATATGTGTTGTTTTCAAATCTAAAATATTATTTTATGTTTTAATTCATTTTGCTTGTATTGTGAAAATAATGCATGCTCCTAACAAAGTATGCAAATACTAAAATGTGTGATGCAAAATGTAAAAGTCTCTCCTTCCACTATGAAAATTAATTTGTGGTGTGCTAAATTCCTTCCTCAAAAACTGTCTGGCGTTTTGGCATCCAGAACCATTTAGAAGGACTACTTAAGAGAGTGAAGAGGAAGTTCTCTCAAATTACTTGCTGGGAAGAGTTAATCAGAATTTTGCTTCTCCTAAAAAACCATGTTAATACATAGGATTGAGGGGTCTTAACATGATTGGATTCCCAATTCTGCCACTTACTAATAGTAGGATCTTTATTATTTCACCCCTTCTCAGCTTCCTCAATTGTAAAATGAGATTAGTAACACATACCTCTCCCAAGATACTCTGAGGATTAGATGGCAATACCACTACCTGACACATGGGAAGGTATCCAATAAATATAATTTGAATTGTCCAAACTACTCCATAGAACCATATTTATCTTGTAGCTAGATTTACACAGGAAATGATATTTTATTGATCTTATTTATTTATATCCAACAGTCTGTGTCTTATCACAATGATGGCAAACAAGATTTCTTTTTAAGTGTTGTAACGTAACATAAACACTTCGCTAGGTCATAACATTCTTTTTTTTTCAAGCAAAAGGATTCTAAATTGTATAGAAATCATTATGTCCTAAAAATCAAGAGAAACATAACCCTAAATAAACAAGTACATAAAATCTACCAGGAACCAGTCTGTTCTTTTTAAGTGACATATTTAATCCTGGGTATCTCACTATTTCTGTGATGATCTGTTGTGGACAAGAAAGACTTTAAATAGTAGATTTAGCCAGAATCGTGTCAAAAATTAATATGATCCATATTCATGGCATTTTCAGAACTACTCCTTTAGGAATTTCTATTCTAGTCTGGATGAAAAGAATTAACAATTAAAAATATCTTCCAACTGCTTACCTTCCTTTTAACTTCTTTTTTTAAAATTGTTTTTCTGAGGTAATATCCTTTTCTTTCTTTCTTTCTTTCTTTCTTTTTTAAGTAGTAAAGGCTATTACGGCTTACTTGAGGCAATCTGCTTTTGAATTCTTGAATGTTTTAAATCTGGCTACCTAATCTACTCTTGGCTATATTGAGATTACCTCAAAATTCTGTGAAGGAGTAATTTTGAGGTGGTGATTCATATTGTGAAGACAATTTTATTTATAATCTGTGCTAATAGAGACTGCCGTGTTAGGGAATCTATACCTCAGAACCCTGTGAAATCTGGTAAGGGCCAGAAATAGATGTCATGTTTTCTAGTATGAAAATATAAATGCTTTTCCAAGATTCACAACTAAAATCTAGACAGTTCATTGGGAGAGTTGAAAGGCAGGGTAATAAACGTAAATTCAAATTTGAGACCAATTTGAAAGTCTATACCTGCAGTCCGTTAATACGAGTTAATCGCAACTGGTTACTAAATTAGGCAGACATAGAACTTGGTTTCTCCAGCATAGAAAACACAGGGATTCCGTCCATTTTTTGACTCTTTTATACCTCTAAGTAACTTACCCAACCCTATTTAAGCCTAAATGTGGCAGCTCTCAATTACATAGAGCATTATTGTTCTCGATGAACTGTTGCATTTTTATCTATGTCATTTAAATCTTCACAAAATCACTGAAAGACACATCTCTTCACTGGCTCTCAAATCTGGAAGAATTGAAGGGGTGTAGGAAATATGACACAATGTGGCATGACAAGGAGATAGAGATCATATTTTTTCTACCCATTAAAACCCCAGACAAGGCCACAGAGGCCCTGGAGTAAAATGAAGATTCATTGTATGGCAGCCTACAGGAGCTTTCAGTCTTGTTGTAGTCCATATGGTGCAGACAACGTGTCTTTTCACATTTGTATTGATGTCTAGAGATAATCATCAAAATGACCTTGAGAATGTGGAGATGAAAAAAAGATAACAGCTCAGTCCTTGGTTTTTCTATAGTCTGTCGTACCTTGATGAGGAATCATAATATTTTAGAGTGGGAAGCAATTTTTTTTTTTATCTTTAGCAATTAAATTGTCATTATACATGTAGGACCTTGAATAGTCTAAGGTCTGGCTAAATATCCCTAGCCTTAGCAAGGAATTTCAGATGTAGTGAAATGTTAAACACTCCTCTCAGAACCCTGCTGATCATTGTTAATGATTTGAGGACAAAAACAAGGACATTAATAAAAAATCCATCTTATTTTTAATGGCAATGGCAATGCATGAACAAAAAGATTTTAAAAAGTAAAGAGAAAGATACAGGTGTCAAATGAAAAGAGGCAAAATATTATTTTGATATCGTAGAATATTATTATAAATAAGACCCTATTTTAGAGAGTATTTCAATATATCAGTGAGCCTGTGGATAAATTGTAATGTGATCCTGTGGGAGAAAGAAAAATCAAGGGGAACAGAGTGGACAATTTATTTTGAATAGAGTGGGAATGATATTAACAGCTCAATTAAGTGCCAACAGTTTAGAATTAGCTAAGAGTCATTGTCTTCCTGGGACAAATAAATTCTAGCTGTTCTAACTTGCTTTATGCTTCACATAAACGTGAACTAAAATATGCTTACATTGTTCCTGTTGACAACAGAGCAAACCAAAAAAGGCTTCATTTTCTGAGTAGAAATAAAGATTAATTCATTCTTGTTTTCCAGAACACAGTCAAGGCACACTTTTTTTCAGTTTCTATATTAAGAGCAATGTAGGTATATTTTCACTGGACAAATGTGGCGCAATCCATCCAGAATCTTGCCCATTCCTTGTTGTCCTACTTTAGCCCTCTGTCACTTGCACATGCTCACTGGCTAGTCCTAGGGAGGCCATCATCCCTCCTCAGGCAAAGAATGCTTTCGGAGTCACTTGTTCTGTGCAAGAACAGCCATTTGGGAAGATGATAGATGTAAGCTTTTTCTCAAACATGGTTTCTCTGCATTTTTAGTTTTACCACATAACTTGCCCTTCTCTACTTCACCTCCCAAAGAAGACTTATTTTTATTCACTTCTGAAATCAGCCTCTCAGATCTACTTTCTCGTACCTTTTTCTATCATCTGCCTCCAGAACTGGACAGCTTTTATGGCCCCTTCTTATGCTATCATTCTTTGATTCCAAATTTTCCCAAGCTTTAGATTTAATTCCAAGGTTGTTCTCACATGGAGTCTTGAATTTCCTGTTTCATACCTGCTAATACACACTAATAACCCCAGTCATTTCATCTCTACTCAGAGGCCTAGGCTGGCATACTCTTATGTATTCTCCCTATCCCAATATGAGCTCTATAAAACCACATTGAAACAGACATTGGAAAAGTTCCCACCAGGAGAAAATGAAGTTTCCTTCACACCTTATTTCTATGATGCCTTATTTATTTTCCCCAAAATCTTTTAGTGTCCCTCAATACCCAAGTGAATAGAGGGAACTCCTGCTGCCCTCTGTCTGCCACTGATCTTTCTTTCTCTGTCATCCCTAGCTGCTAAATCACAAGTGGAGATGGAGAAATTTTAAAATAAAAACTCTCACATGTGTCTTATATGTATCCAGTAACAGCAGCAGTCAGTTTCATAAAGCCCCTGCAGATCTTGCTAATAGCTATTCCTGTCTAATTCTAGCTGTTCACTGCTAAAATAGAAAGCTGAGAGAACAAAGTTGTATTCCCAGAGGAATTTAAAACTGTAGCACCTTATAACAAGTAAAAATAAATTATGTTCAGTAAAGTGCTGATTTGCAAACTGTATGGCTATACCATGAAACATTGGGTTACCACTGTTTCTTGTAGCAAAAAAGAATATAGGAATTATTACATGAAAAAAAGAAATCTCAGAACTCGATACATGTTTAGGCTGTGATGTGAATCTGTTTTCAAGTGAGCCAGATATATAGAAGGAAGGCTTCAGATAGCATTTTAAGAGTTGCAAAAGAAATACAGAAATTGAATAATATGAAAAGTGTGAAAAAACATTCATACTTATTTTCGTTAAGGAATCTAACCTATTAATTATTATGGCACAATGATAAATCATTAAGACAGCCTCCATTTCCGGCTTAAGAAAACTTTATGAAAAACGTTATCATCACAGCACGGGGAACCCAGGCTGCTGAGAAGCCCAGTGTTCTGACCCAAAATTTGGATCACTTTTCCCTCTCCACATCTTTCATTTGTCAGCATGTTGGTCAGTGTGGCTCAAGTGGAAATTTAATTAAAAGAGAAGAAAGCTATTAGTTTTTCTGCAAATATCTAAATAATGATCTTATGGAATTCTCAATTAATGTAAGTGTGTTATATATTAAAATAGTCTCAAGACAGGACTCTGCTTCCTGGTGTTCTTAAGCCACCCACTTGAGACCCTGTAGCTATCTCTTTCAATAATCTGAATAGAAAACCAACTATGCATTCCAACACAAAGCTCATCCTCAGTCAGTCAGTATAAGGTGAGATATACTTTGGTTTTTGCAGCACAAGTTAGGTGATTGTCAGCTGTGGAAACAATAGATGTTAAAATGTATTGAGTTCAGCATGAACCGGGTATCTGATCATCACTTTATATTTATATCTCCTTTAACCTTCACCAACCTAAAAGGGACAAACTATCATTATCTTCTTAAACAGTCATCCTCAGACCCTCTAATACCCTCTCTTTCCCTGAAAATGTTAGCTCTTCTCTCACTGTTTTTCTCTCTCTAATACCATACCTTCATAATTCTTTTTTCTTTTATTTTCTGTTTTTGTTTTTTTGAGATGGAGTCTCACCCTGCTGTCCAGGCTGGAGTGTGCAATCTTGGCTCACTGCAACCTTTGCCTCCTGGGTTCTAGCGATCCTCCTGCCTCAGCCTCCTGAGTAGCTGACACTACAGTGTGTGCCACTATGCCCAGGCTAAGTTTTGATTTTTAATAGAGACAGGGTTTTGCCATGTTGGCCAGGCTGTTCTTGAACTCCTGACCTCAAGTGATCTGCCTGCCTCAGCCTTCCACCATGCTGAGATTACAGACATGAGCCACTGCACATGGCCATACCTTCATAATTGTTTGTAATATCCATGTTCATGTAGATGATTCTTCCAGTGGTAGTTTTGTGATTATGTTCTCCAACGCTGTTATGTTTCATTTCTTTCTATGTATGTACCATGCAGATTTTTATGACCAGTAACTGTAGTCTTTTCATTATCTCAGTCTCAAACAGCATATTGTCTAGCCCCTAACTCCTATCTTTCTAGCTCTCTTCTTCCATCAATCAGAATCCTATAGCTCTTCAACCTCACCGGGACCTACACTGCATTGATCACACCACCTTTCTAAGTCCATCCTCCTTTCTAACATAACCTAAATTCCATGGGCCATCATTGTAATCACTTCCTTAAGTTTACTTTCAATTCCCTTTGCCCATATCTCTTGTTTTATAGTATATGCCTGGTATGACCCCATATTCTATACCTATTTTCATACAGCCAAACATGGCTGGAGAAAGTGTACATCTGTGCTAAGGTATTTCCATTTAAATTCACAACCACTAATTTCAACTGAATGTAGGTGGTTGCCACTAATTCTTATTTCCCAGATCCACTCATTTCCTCCCTATTCAGATTTCTTTCTTTTCTTACCACAAAAACTCAGTTTCTCTCCACCCTCGTCTTTACGATCAGCGTACGATCTTATTTCCCATTTCACTGATAAAGTATAAGCAGAACAGAACTTTCATAGGCTTTCCCACAAAATTTCTACCTTCCATTTGTCATTATGGATGTTTATGTTTCTATCCAAAGCCGGCTCCTCATCTGGTGCAGCAGGTCTCACTTCTTGTTACCTACGCAAAGACACCGCTCCCAGCAGATACCTCGCTGTCCTACATCATCAATATCTCCTACTATATCATTTCTAACAGCATATAAATATCCTGGCTTTTTTTAAATTTAAAAATGAAAAGTCTCTTTTCTTCCATGTCACCTTCCATCTACTGCCCTATTTCTTCCCCATCTGCTTAGCAAAACCCCTTGAAAGAGTTATTTATCCTCTGATCAGGCACTGGCTTCACAACATCGTCAAAACTGTTTGTGAAGATCACAGTGTCGTTTGCATTTCTAATTCTAATTGTAAATTTTCAGCCTTCCACTTACTTGACCCATCAGCAACTGTAGAGAGTTGATCGCTCCCTCATGCATGCTATACAATCCCCCCTGCTCTTCATTTTGTAAGACTCCCTTTGCGGCCAGGAAGCCACATACATTCTTGTTTTTTCTCCTATCAAATTTCCTGCCTCTTAGTTTTCTGTGCTGGTTCTTCACCATTTCCTCAATTACTAAACATTGGAGCACAAAAGACTTAGTCCTTAGACTTCCTCTTTCTTCTGCCTAGGCTTTAAATATTATCTGTTCACTGGAAAACTTTCATCTTTAGCTTGAAATCTTTCCACAAACTTCAACTTTTATATAGAGAGATAGATAGAACCACCTATTTGAAGTCTCCACTTGAATACATAATAGACATCTCAAGTTAATTTGAACTAACCTGAATTCTCGTTCTTACCCACCACTCTGAAAACGTTTGCAGACTTTCCCAGAACCAACTGCTAACATCATTATTGTAATCACACAGGTGAAGATCCTTGGACTCAAGATTGTGTACTCCTTTTTTCCTCACCCACCATGTAGAAAATTCTTTTGGCTTTACTCCAAAAGATATTCAGAATAAATTATTCTTTACTACCATGTGATCCACGCCACCATCATTTATTATCTGGAAGTTTGGAATAGTCTCCTAATGAGGCCCCTGATTCCACCTTGCTGTCCTTTCAAGCAGCCAGAGTCATCTTAAACCTCGTGCAGATCATTTATTCCTCTGCTCAGGACCCTCCACTGACTATTTCACTCAGAGTACAAGTCAAAGTTCTTACAATAGGCTGCAAATTATAACACTGTCTGCTGCTCTTCTCACTTCCCCCAGATCATGTTACCTACATCTGACTTCAGCTCCTCACTCCCTCACTTGCTCACTCATCTGCAACACTCTGGCATCCTTCTTGTTGAACATCTCAGACACTTTGCATTTTCTATTTCTTCTTTCCTGAATTCTCTTTGCCCCAGATATACCTCCTCACCTCTTTCAGGTCTTTGTTCAAATATTGCTTCTCAATGCACCCTTCCCTAATCAGAAAGAATTTGCTTACCACCTCCGGCAACACAAGACTCTACTTCCTACCCAATACACTTACCACTACCTAATATACTGTATATTTTAGTTTCTTTTTGCCTACTTATTTGCTTTGTCCCTTTTTTCTTCCACCAGAATGAAAGCTCCTTGAGGGTAAGACTTTTGTGTGTGCCTAGAATAATACCTGTAATATAGAGAACATATGTTCAATAGATATTTTTTCATGAATGAACTGAGTTTTCACTTTACAAATGAGGAAATTGGCTTCAAAAGTACAAAGCCCAAAACCATAGAGCAAGTAAGCTGTGCCACTGAGAATGGAATGAGGGCAATATGACTCCTGTGGCATCTTTTCTCACCCTTTTCCCCTGGATACCTCTAAATGGTTTGCCAAGTCATTCAGCCTCTTCATTTAGGGCTGTTTACTAGATACTGGACTAGGAGCTGGGGAGTCGACGACTCCCCATACTTTGCTTACCTATTGATGGTGAAACCGAGATGGTTACATAGGTGAGAAGGACCACTTTCAATACAACTGGGCAAATAAAATGGAAACAATGACAAAAGGCTCTTATCCCAGTTTTATAAATTCAGAGGCTGACTCTTAATATGTGAGTAGGCATTAGTCAGATGAAGAAAAGAGGAGCTATTTTAGGTAATAGGAATAGCATGTGCAATGTCATGGATGCATACAGTTGCATTTTATGTCCAATTTCTATTATTGGGTAATAAAAAGTGACATAGGATATGATCAAAGATAAGAGTGAGACAGAAAGTGGAGTCTAGATGGTGGAGGGGCTTGGTGCCATGCCTATTATCTTGACAGTGTGTCCCTCAGGAGTTTAGCAGGGGAGTTTCTTGGTTTGATTTGTGTTTTAGATTGCCTACCTGGTAGTTCTGTGAAAAGCACTACCTGTGGTCTTTTCGCAGCAGTGAAAAGACCAGTGACTAGACTGGTGCCATGGTCCCTCTAGGGGAAGACGGCAGTAGCAAGGATGCTGCTGAAGGTGCAGAACTGAGAAACATTTGGAGGGAATGTCAGCAATCATTAGTAACTAAATAAGTCAAATTAAGGGTAGGGAAGGAAAGCATTGAGGGTGATTCCAGGTTTCTTGGATTCAACAACTGGGATAGTGTTATTGGACTAAGAAACGGGATGCAAGAGGAGAGGGATGTTTGATGGCAATGACTATAGGTTCACTGTTTGATACACTGACTTTGAGATTCCTGAGGCAAATCCAAGTGGTGAAACAAGTTTGAAGGCCTAAACAGTTATTAAGGTTAGAGATGTAAATATGGAGGTCATCTACAAAAAAATAAAACTCAAACCCTGAGAATGAATTAGATAGCCAAGGTAAGCAGAAAGGGAGCAGAAAGCAGTGGGTCAAGAAGTCTGAGGACCTCCAAGTGAGAATAGTTACAGGAGACAGGGTTGGATGATGAGGGACCTGCCATGGCAACCAAGAATCAAAAGTCAGAGAGGTGGACGGAAACTAGGAGAATTTAATGTGAGTGACAAAAATAGAACATTTCCAAAGGTCTGAGAAAAATAAGAAAGAGAAAATCTGCACTGAAAAGGTCAGTTTTGAAAGACTGGTGGGAGTAGATTCATTGTATCTAAATGAGAGATGAGAAATTTGAATAATTCTCAAAAATATTGGACATAAAATAAGAGGGGGGGACAATATCAATATAGCAATGCAAGAACTTCTCTTGTTTTGACTTTTGAATAAAATGAGGTGATGTGATCTGAACTAATAGCCTGAATACACTGAAATTACCCAATAGTTGTTTATGGCTGGTACCAGCTCGAATTGACTAACTTATCTATTTGGATTGGCTAGGAACCAGAGTCGTGGCTAGAAACTAGAGTCATTGCTAAATATTTTTAATATTCTCCTCAGTGTGATTTTAGACTGAGGGCAAGTAGAAAAGGAAGCGTGGCAAAAGTGGCAATCTTGTATAGCAAGGGTCAGCAAACTATGGCCTGTGATACAAATTTGGCCCACTATCTGTTTGTATATGGCCTTCAAAGAGTGGTTCTACATTTTTAAATGATTGAAAAAAAGAAAGAAAAGAACGCTTCATGACACATGAAAATTTTATTAAATTCAAATTTTAAAGTCTACATATAAAGTTTTATTGGAACAGACACATTTGTTTACAGACATTTATTTATTTATATATTATCTACAGCTGCTTACACATTAAAACAGCAGAGTTGAGTAGTTGTGATGGCAAGCATATGTTTTCCAAAAGCCTAAAATATTTACTGCATGGCTTATTACAGAATAAACTTGTTGACCCCTGATTTATAGTATCATATCTGAAAAGAAAGAGGGAGAGGGAGTTAGAGAGGTGGAGAAAATGGGATCAAAGGCACATATGGAAAGATTGGCCTTAAGAGGAATCAAAGGATACTTCATCTTGTAAAACTGGGGGAAAGGGTGATAGGGCTGTGCAAATATAGACCAGTTTGTTGGTGCTGAAGGAGAAAGAGGAGGGAGCTCCCCCCACAACCATATACACCCCACATTCTAAGTTAAACGTGTGGGCTGCCATTGATCATGACATTCTAGAGGACAAAAACTGTGTCGTGTTCATCTCTGCCTCCCCCACAGCTTTCAGCACAGCGCCTTCCTTTCAGCCATTCTCACTAAATATTTAATTGAATCCCAGGTGAAACTCTATTATAAGCACATTCCTAGAAACCTCTGCCCTTGGGGCTTGCATTTAATTCCCTTACTACGTAGCCTGCATTTATTAAAGTTTGATGTTATGTTTAGAGGTGTGAAGAAAATGGAATCTGGTTTCTTAGTTAATTTTCACTTCGCTAAATGGAGTCAATATTGTTAGAGTTAACATTCTTATTAATATTGGCCATTTTTCCTTTTATTCAACCTGAATAATTCCATAAGTTACTAAGGGAATTTTGAGAATAAATACTATACAAAGATAAGGTATTCATGCAGATTTTTTAAAAAGCCACTAGCAATGTGAAAAGAAAATCAGGACCACAGGGAGAGTTGAAAAATTAAGGGGGGGAAAAACTATTGTAGAGAATATGGCAACACTTGGTTATTTTGTTTGGCCAGCATGGTGGATTCTAAGAGTCTGAATATTAATGTCGTTGAATATACACTACTCATTCACTGCCATTGTCACAGTTGCTCATGTCTTATACCTGCTCATACAAATGGATTGCCAGCCTGGACCTGAAAAGAATTGAAATGTATAATTGCTAATGAAGGGTTATCTGAAAGCACAAGAGCAGTCCGCATGACCAGCTTGAGGTTTGCCTTTTATCGTGGCGTGTATATTTTCAAAGAAGTTACTGAGCAATTTTCTCTGCCTCTAGGGAGGACCATATCTGTATCATTTAAATTGCTATTTCCATTTTTAAAACATTTGTAGAAAAGAAATTCATCATTCCACCATTAAACAACAGGAAAATAGCCAGGTAAGATAATAAGAGTTGGCTGGGTGTGGTAGCTCACACCTATAATCCCAGCACTCTGGGAGACCCAGGTGGGCAGATCACGAGGTCAAGAGATTGAGACCATCCTGGCCAACATGGTTAAACTCCATCTCTACTAAAAAATACAAAAATTAGCTGGGCATGGTAGTGCATGCCTGTAGTCCCAGCCACTTGGGAGGCTAAGGCAGGAGAATCGCTTGAAACCCAGTGGGCAGAGGTTGCAGTGAGCTGAGATCATGCCACTGCACTCTAGCCAGGGCAGCTGAGGGAGATTCTGTCTCAAAAAAAAGATAATAAAAGACTTTGTAAGACAAACACACAGACACACACACAGACACATTTAGATGAATATACACATATTTATTGTGATTAGCCAAATCACTTGTTTACTATGTGGCCATAATAATTACAAATTAAAAAAAATAAACAGTAAGCATGTGGAAATGTCAATGATTTTACCTATTACTCAATTTATTCTGAACGGGAAAATGAATTTTGCCAGCACTTAGTTATCTAATGTTCTTTAGTTCCCCTCAATAAATCTTTGCATCTCTAAAAGGAGCTGTACAAGTGATGACCTATAATGACATTCATCTTGCCATGATCATTCTCATTATTAATCTTCTAATAGGCATAGATTGCTGAAAGGGATACTCTAATGAGACTGATGACAGTGGCATAGTTCCCAACTAAACAAATCTATATACTCATCTAAATCGTCTGTGGTACAGCATAGACTATAATACAACATAGGCTTCAATAAGGTGATGTGTCAGAGACTTCTGAAAAAGAGAAAGAGAAACAGAGACAGAAAGAGGAGTGCAAAGAAGGAAAAAAAGCAAATTACTTTATTTGTTAATCACATGGAAATTGGAATATCAGAGATTTTATTTCTTTTGTCTGTTTTCATTATATTCAAAATTTGGTCCTTTGGTACTTTGCCACTTTTGTTAATAAATCTCTCTGGTACTGGAAAAAGACAGAGTTTGGTCTGAGAAGGTGAGAAATATAAACAATATAGTCTGTCAACTATTGATCTCTGCTGCCCAAAGTGTTCCCTTTAAGACCACTTGTTCTACATGGTATAATACTCCTCATAGATAAAGGCTAAGTGAAATGGGATATAGTCTTCAGTTGAACATGCTTTTTACTATCTTAATTTTTAGCTTCCTAACTGAAAAACCTTTAAATACACTAGACCAAGATAAATGCTGGGAAACTGACATTTAAAAAAATAAACACAAATAATTTATTTATAGACTATATGGAAGGAGTCCCAGAGTCATTCACAAGCAAAGAAAAAGCATGTGTAATAAAACTAATAGTGGTACTAACAAGGAAAATCAGGCTCTATTGTCACCATTTAGCTTTGACACTTTAGAATGTTAACTAATACAATTAAAACAAAAGATCTATAAAAACTAATCAAATATGAAATGTGTTAAGTGTGCACTTTAAGTATCTTTCTATTCTATTGTCCCATATTATGAAATTACTCTGAATGTAATATTTTTCTTAAACTAACAGACTATTTTGTACTCCTCCTTATCCAAAGACAAAGATTACAATTCGATTCTGTTGCTTTCCTTAGGGAGCTCACAATGTTATTATTTCACCTGTAAGTTTTCCCCTTGTTATATGGTGGAATGATGGACTTCTTTCCTCAAAATGTTTATTGAATGGAATATCAATGTAAATGGTATAGATGTAGCCATCCCTAGAGGCAGAAGAAATTGCTCAGTGACTTCTGTAAAGCCATTTTGAAAATTACCCGTATTGCTAGCCTGTGTAGGAAGAGAATTGGGTATTTACTACCTCTTGCTAGCAACCACCTCAACCACAACTTTTATAACTATCATGAACAATCCTTATTCATCTATCTCTTTTCCTGCATCCTCTTCTGTCATGATACTCTGTAGCTAACCCAAGCTTTACACTATCTTTTCTCTCTGTCCTTACGCCATCTGGTTCCCACTGAGTGAGTTCCCTGCAGCCGTCATATATACTCCGATAGTGTCCACCTAAACCACAGGAAGCATAACTGCAGTTTTGTAGCATTTGCTACCAAATGGAGCTTGAGTTATTCAAATCATTCTGGTTTAGGTAGGAAGCAAAGCAATGCAGTTATCAGGTGTACTATCTAAAAGCAAAGCTCAAAATATCTATGTATAATTTTGTTAACTGTTCAATCAGATATGAAATGCAGATCCTTATGGTAAACCAGACTTTCTCCGTTTATGTACTTGGCTTGCAGATCTAATCTTTTAGTGGTATGTCTTTAATCGCTTTAAACTGTTTGTTTCACTAGTGTTCATGATGTGATTTGGCTCACTGGAGCTTACATTTGAGAAGCAAAACATGCTATTACTTTTATATTTAGTTATAGCTGTCTACTTTTGCATAGTGCGTTTAGGGCCAGAAAACATACCTTTAAATACTACCTGTCTTATATACAAAAGGAAATACCTTAATTCCTTATATTAGTTAGTAAGGACTACCACTTGTCAAATTCTGCCTTTGAATAAAATTTAAATTTTTTTGCAGTTAAATAATAAAAAGTCAAAATACTCAAGTTGGAAAGAGCATTAGTCTAAACTAGGAAAGTGGCCACTTGAAATCTTTATGCCTTACATTTGCTGTCAGTAAAACTGTATAAAGTAACAAGTATGTGGTCCTTCTACTTTTTGTGTCTACTTAAAGATGAAAGTAAATGTCTAAAACTTATCGGGAGAAAATTCAAGTTCATCAAAAGTTGAATACATTCAAGTTCAGATACACAAAACCCCTAAAAGACCATATTAGGCTCAAAAAGGGAGAATGGTTGATTTTTTTTTTCTCTTCTTCAAAAGTAATTTTTTACTTTTTCAATTCAGTAATGATTTTTCTGTTTGTTCTGGTTTCTTGATATTCTACAGAAAGTCATTTCAATGTTGGCAGTTTATTCACTGAATCCAAAATGGACTGTTCATTTGGTTTGTATTCTCTCTGCAAATATTACAATATTACATTTACTCTCTCTTCAGTGAATGTAATGCCAATGCTTACAAAATTGTTGCAATATAGGCCAGATTGTAATTTCTTTTGTTCTAGGAAATTCTCAACAACAAAACAAATTTTAATATTTGCTACCACACAGTATGTTTTCTGCCTTAAAAGGAAAGAATAGACAGTTGTGATAGACAAAAAAACCAGTAAGGAATTTCTGTTTTGTAAACTCTTTTTCTTTCTGGTCTGTTTGTTGTAAGTTTAGCTGGGATGGGCAGGGAGGGATTCTCATTATTAATCAATGTCTCAATAAGTACTTTTTATGTTAAATACTAATAAAGTCCAGTGAAATTAATTCTGAATGGATATACCTGAAAAACTCTTCTATATGTAATATTAATTAACACATGAACGTTTTATTCTAACTTAAATAGTTTTTTATTTAACACTTGCCATGAGTTGACAGAAAGCTTTTGTTGACAGAAATAGTATTATATATTTGCTGATGTGTGGATCCAAAATGTAAAAATGTTCACAAAGGGCCATTAGCAAAGCCTGAACACCCCCTGATGTACAAGTGCCCCTCTTTTAAAAGAAATCTACCTGTGACTCCAAAGAGATTACATTAGATAACTGTGTGCAAAATCACAGAACTGGTCTTAGACAGACAAGGAGACAGGTTGAAGCATGTCTCTTCTGCATTTGAAAGAAAAGGAGGGAAAGGAGAAAAGTCGTTGACAATGGGAATGATAATGATGATTGGTGTTTGAGAGAAGGGCCCAAGAAGTTTTATCAGTAGGATAAATTTTTAACAAGTCTGAAAATGTGTCACCAGCTGTGGAACAGCTGCAACTGGAGAAAAATTGCAAGACATTTTGTCTGATCCAATTCTCATAACCCTGTTGTTGGGGGAGAAAAAGTGTATGCACTATCTCTAGCTTTTCATCTGTTTCATTTAGTCAAGCTAGAAAAACACAAACTGAAAGTAGGTGTTAAATAATAATTCTTTCCTCTGAGCAATTTGAATCTTACCAGCACATTCTAAAGACAGCTATCTCAAAGCCTGTGTCCACTTTATGTCTGTATTCTAAAAGCACTTTCACAAAAAACTTGCTAAACGGTGTTGAGCATTTCTCACAGCAAAGGTTTGTGGTGGACTCTAAGAATATAAATATGAATAAGACAGGTCCTTTGTTCTTGAGATTGCAGTTCATTAATATCTTTCTAGAAATCCAAGGCATATAAGGCATAATGTTATAAAATTCATAGCAGAGTAATAAAGAGATATGAAAGAGAGCTAAAGGGACAAATTTTTTCACTCTATGTAAAATGATATGGGAAGAGATTCTAAAGAGATGGCCCTTTAGAGCTAAGCCTTCAAGAGGGTGGGAGAGTTAACCTGATGAAGGAGAGAAGAGAGTGATGTAGGATGTAACCATAGGCTTCCTAGGGCAAAGAAATACTGTGCAAATACGATGTAACAAATATAGAGAGACAACTTTAAAGCACCTCACTGTGAGTGACTGGGAAACAGTAGCAGTATAATGCCCAAATTTTGTCTCAGCTATCATAATTGCATGTTCCATAGATAATCATCAGTAATGGAAGAGGCAAAGATGCAAATCACGCAATGGCCTACAAAGAGTAGCAGTTGCTGTAGTATCCGTGGTTGTCAGCTCAAGTTGTCAGGGGTCATAATATTCCAATAAAATGTGTCTACACTTCTCTGTTTTCGTAATACCACGTAGTTGGCTATTCACATAACACGTTCTTAGAATATCTAAGTAGAGTTTATTTGTTATCAAAATAACTTGTTTCTGCTAGTTTGTTTACAGGCTAATTACTTTTCTTGAATGAAATGTTGATGTTCTAAACTAATAAAGGTGTGAAAATAATATCTGTTCTTCAGCAAGACCATGAGAATTAAATACCACTACCTTCTAATATGAAGGAACACATATGTACTATAACAACATGTGTATATAACAAGCATACCCCAGTGTAAGAAGGCTGTATAATTTCCTTCTTTCCATAAATAAAAAAAAACAGAGCCAAATATGTTTGGATCATAGTTTCATGTAATAGTGCTCTTTGATAAAAATAGATGTGAATAATGAATACTAAATAGGAAGTTGACTATATGAACAAGAAAGAAAATGCATGCCTCATATCAAAGAAGCCAGCCACTAGCATTAATAGCAAGCCATGGAATTAAGCTCATTAAAACATTTGCCTAAAGGAGAAATCTAATTTATTTCTTGTATTTATTCATGTTGTATGATTAATAGAAAGCATGGAGGTGGATTTCCTGATCAGGAGCATGATTTTAATCTGCACAGAATACTTTTATATAGTTTTCTTACATGAACATTACAATTAAGTTCAATTGATGGTACTCAAGATTTGGAGTTTTATTGTTAAAAAAAGTAACCACTCTTCGTTTTTTCTTAAAAGTTAACTGTAACAGACAGAGTTGTCTATCTGGGTTCATAGACAAAATCTATGAATCTCCCTTCTTCCAAACCGTTTGTCAAATTCACTCTTTTAAAACTTTAATAAAACTCAGTTGTAATCAAACCAGTCAAATACCCTGTGTGACTACAGACAGATTCTAAGACGCGTTTCAAACATCCTAGGATTACAAATGCACAATCCTATGGAGATAAAAAGATCTTAGCATTTTCAGAGTGATTTTTAGTTTCCTTCACACATACATTAGTCATGCCTCAATATGTGTGTACATTCTAGCCTTTCTGCCTAGAATACTCTTATTTTCCACAAAAGAACTCCTACTCATTCCTCAAGATTTAGTTCCTATGTCACCTCTTCTGCAGAGCCCACCATGACTACCTTAGTTAAGATGTCACAATAGTGCCATACTGGGTTAAAACCACACTACCTGAGTTGGATTACTGTCTCTATCACGTGATGCCTCAGTGGTTTCATCTGTAAAACGGAGATAGTAAAAGTAGCTACCTCATAGGCTTGTTGTGACAGTTATATGAGTTAATTAATACATTCAGAGCACTTTGGATATTGTAAATTCTTGATAACTATTAGCTATTTTTAGATAGCATTTTGCACACTACCATATCCAACTAATTTTTAAAAATTTTCTGTGGAGACGGGGTCTCACTGCATTGCCTAGGCTGTATATTCTTACATATTCTTCATTTATAGAACTCGTTTCATTATGCTGTAACATCTCTTTATATCTTTCCCTGCCTCTAGATGGAGAGCCACTTAGCTTGCAGACTGCCAGCTCTCTATGTCAGAACAATGAACTGGTTCTGAAAGTATAGAACTCAGTGAATGTAAAACGGATAAATGTATGAATTAATGCATAATGAATGAATGAACCCAGATGAATAATACGCCAAAGTTGTTTCTGTATGTCTCTGTGATATAAATAAAAGTAATCTCATTTTATTAACCAAGTATTTGTGGATTTGTATTGGTGAAATAAAATATAGAAAACTCTTTTTCTTATGCCTTGAACCCAAAAGCAGTGTCATAACCCTTTTACTTACGGTGCAACCAATAATAGGACCACCAGTCTTATTTTTTTTTATAACCTGCTCATTTCGTATTTGACTTTAGCATATACTGTTTTACTCCATATTTTATTTTGTCACAGGTTAGACATCAGATAAAATCATTACAGTTAACGTTCATGGTGCTAAGAAATAAATGTATCTTTTGTGTTCTCAGAGAGGTGGTTTGCTTCAATTATTCTTTTCCCTCAATAAATGCTGTTTTTTAATCCCTTTGTATTGATAGAGACTTAAGGGTGGGGAAATATCTGGATACTTTCTTCTCTGTGTCACTTTGTATAAAGAATTCTTTACAGCCATGTTCAAATGATTTATATGCATATTGTAGATGCTGTAGCAGCAATTATAGAGCTACCCCTACCACTTAACTTGCAACATTCTGAGCGGCCATTCACTGGCCACTTAAGTTAACATCTGCTGCTTTGGTAGTCTAATATCCAAATAGAATGAAAAATCAGAAGGATAAAACTCCAGTAGGCTTGTTTACTTCAATAGGTAATGGTGGTATGTGCGTGTGTGTGTGTGTGTGTGTGTGTGTGTGTGTGTATGTCTGTGTATATGTCTGTGTGTGTGTCTGTGTGTATGGGTGTGCGCATGTGTGTGTGTGTATGTGTGTATGTGTGTGTGTGTTTTAAGTCTTAGTCTGCATTATCCAAAGTTATCTGTTTCCTATCTTTGCATAGCTAAAACATATTTGTCTTTTCCATACATTTTTTTCCTAAATTAGAAATCAGACACAAGAAAAAACAAACACTGTCCACTATATACTTTATTTAGGGTGGTCCTGTTGTTTTACAGTTACTCTCAGTTTTCCAAACATAACATTAATAATATTTGATACAAATAATTTTTCGCAATGCTGGAAAGTTAACCAACTGAGGCAAATATAAATAAAAATACCTGTGAAATTACTGAATCTGTGTAACAAAACTAGTTTAATTAATGCTCTTCAAGATATAATTGGCAGTTGAATCATTGAACCATTGACTTTTAAGGCTACCAGTAAGATCAGAGACCAGTTTATCTAAACAATTTTAAATATTTCATCATTCGTTCTGATAACTTCTTTTCTTCTCCTTCCTTAGTCCCGCCTTTAGTTCATGCCCCCATTGTTTCTTGCTGATTCTTCATGAGATCCCTGCTGCTGCCCCAGTGCTCCTCCAGGCTCCTCCTCAGCTGCCAAAATTGTCTTCTTTACTCATTACTTTGCCCATACCGCTTATCTTATCCCTGGTGACTTTACAATGTCCTGCATGTTGCAAATATCTTCTCACCTCCAGCTTCAGAGACCTCCAAGAAAGGGCACTAGACATCCTCCTTCAAAGTCCCAATACATGCCTAAATCTCCTGTTACTCAAGTCTCCTCAAAGTCCCTCTTATTGTAGTTAGTAAAGCTCTTGCCTTTGTTTCTGGGCTTTTCCCAAAGGACCACTTACAACTTGGGACTCCCTTTTCTCCCAGAGTGCCTATATGTGGCTTCTCCAGCATGACAGCCTCAGGGCAATGAATCCTCTTACATGGCAGCTCAGAGTTCTTGGACAGAGTGTTTCAAGAGGCTCAAGTGGAAGCCACAGGGTTTCCTAGGACCTAAACTGGGACTTTCCAGAACATCACTTCTGTAGTATCCACTGGTTAAGCAAATCACTCAGACCAGCTAAGAATAAAGGTGGAGGAAATTAGATTCTACTTCTTGCTGGAAAGAACAGCAAAAATTTGTAGCCATTTTTTAAAAAATTTATTTTAAAAATTTTATTATGAAGAGAAGTTTTATCTCTTCTAGATTACAATATCAAAAATAAAAGGGTAAATTACAATTTGACATTTGATAAATTTTTAATTACACAAAGGATTTTTCTGATTTTAGCAGATATATTGAAAATAAAGAAATTTATTCATTATGCATAAAATACATATTCACTTAATAAAATATTCAAACTTTTGGAAAAGTCCCCTTTGACACTTTCACATAACATGCTCAGCACATTTTTTTTTTAATTTTAAGCTAAGGAGACTATGATCTTCTTGAGAACAGTGTATATTTCATATTTCATTTTTATATCTTAGCAACTGTCTCAAAACTTGGTGCATGGTATCTTCTCAATAAATGTTTGTTAAATTGAATTGAATTAGTCCTGGATTTTGAGGTTGACGTAGCCAATTTATTAACTTCTCTGAATGTGTTGTAAAGGAGAAGAAAATATAGCAAGAAAATCCAACCTCATCAAGGGTGAATCCAACAGTAGCAACTTGTGTATGTACCAGTTAATATGGTTCCAGGAAACACAGGTGATGTGTTAGTAAATCTTTCTTCATGCGTAGAATGTTCAAGACATCATCCAGTTAGCATACGTTCATGTCTAAATTACTGCAAGAACTGGATAGTAAACATTTTGGATTACTTGTGATAAGCTCTGGTTATTTTGTAGGAAAGGGGAATAAATAATTCTATGAGGCCTATTTGTCTTTGGAGAAAAAACAAGGTAATAAAAAGTCAATTGAAAGAACTGACTTTTATTTTTTTCCCAATTCACAGCTTTTAATATGGCAAAGTAAATTAAAACATCCTTTAAATCTTGGATGGAATTTGCTTCTCAAAGCTATGATCTTGTGTTTACTTTGTTAATTTCATATTTTAAAAAACTCTTGGCTCATAAAATTGTTTTATAAGCAGAGCCACCATTGTTCATTGTGTAATTTTAGAATCTTGGTGGCTATCCTCTTGCCATCTCACTGGTTCCAGAGTTTTGATTAGAAGGATGGGCATATTTTGTAATTTGTTTTTATCCTGAGGCAATTTTATGAGATTTCAAATTATACTACTTCCCAAATTTAATTCTATTTTTTCTGCATGTATTAGGGAAAAAAACATTACCGCTTATATTCAAAAGTCCTATCTACTTATTTTATCTGTCTGTGTTGTTAGAATAATTCATTTAAAAATTCCTTTAAGCAAACATTAGATTTTATATCATATCTTTCACTTTTATCAATATTAATTGACAATACTTGGTTAAAGCCAACTTAAGGAACTGAAGTACGAATTATTGCTAGAGGTTTCCAGGACATACTTTCCAAAGACTTTTCTGTTCCTGGTCTCCAGACTTGAAAACTAAGGCATAAGATTCTGGAATAACTCACCAAGGTCATTTATGACAATAGCCGACCTGGAGAGATTATTACCATCCCATGATTCATTCTATCTCTTTCTAGTTCTGATGTCCACTTTTAAATACCTTTTTCAACATGAATTAATTATCAGGTTCTTATATTTAATAACATACACTATAGACTTCCCATTGGAGAGTCACCATTTTATTGGTAATTTGTTTTAATTGCTAGCTATTTTCATATTCCTTGTATTTAGTTATAGTTATTTCTTATTGTTAAATTATTCCTTTGCATATATACACACAAATTTCACATACATGTGGACTTTTTTCCAATTTCACAATCCTTGTTCCCCCACTCCCACTCCCTAAAAATTTGCACGTAACTTAGTTTTCTGCTGTTCTTTCCTTCCATTGGGCAACCATTTTATTTCACTGTTTTCTGAAGTGATGCAGTAAGAAAAAAATGGCTGCCTTTTGTTTACTTCCTTGTACATAAGCATGAGTGACATCATCAAATATATTAAATAGGATGTACATATCTTAAGAACTCAGAAGTATAAGCCAGAAACAAATTTCCTTTTTCTTTTAATGCCCCAAGGTTTTGCAGCTTTAGCATAGCTCTAATGCTATGCTAAAAATGAACATGAACATTTTGGGACAGATGCATTGAAATGATGGTATCTAAAACATATCTGAATATTTCTTTCAATGTTAAGAAAACCCCATCAAAAAGCATTTATTTAAATTATAAACATTCTAGATGAATGCTAACCCTACAAATAATGTTATAAAGAAAGATATTAACTCATTGTATTTAAAAGCTAAGCTACTTAACCATACTTGCCTATTCTGGTTTTAAATTATGTTTTAAAATTTCAATTGACACACAAAAAATTTGGAGTTATAACATTTTTCCCCAAAGAATTTCTTGTTAATAGAAGGCTTAAGCAAATATATATACATATATATGTACATTCAGTTTTTAATTACTGAATTATTTATAAGTACCATTAAATTACTATATATCTAACTATTTAGAAAATTTATTTTTTCATCTGCATTTATAGTGCTCTGACTTTTCCTTCTGTGCTCTTTGTTGCACTTTGCATGCATTTGTCATAAGATTTTCACTGAGACTTAAAAGCAACAAGCTTTCAAATTTAGATAGTCATTAAAGAGTTAAGAAACTGATTTTTAAAAAATAAGTTTCAATAGCTAAATAGTTCTTTATTTGGATATCCACAATCCATTTTTACTTTTTGAGAAATAATTTTAGATATTTAAAAAATATTTTTAGAAAGATAATCTGACCACAGACACACACACACGTGTATATATATATATATTACTGTAATATTTATGCAGTGGAAAATTCCTATAAATGTTGAGTAGTTTTCCCTGAAACTACATGTTAACACTGAAATCAGATAAGGTAAATCATATGCTTTATTGAGGTAAGCTGTCTAAAATAAGTTACTGCAATTTTTAAAATTAATATAAACCATATGTCCTTTAGAACTTATAATGAGATCTGCATTGTTCCTTTAAGTCAGCTGTTCTAGGAATGTGTCATCTTTTGAAAAGATAAATTAATCATCTACTTCATTTACATACATCAATAAAAATGATTCACCCTTTCATCTACTTTATCAAAATTAATTAGAGTATCTATTTTTATTCATATATAGCATCTTTTAGTGTTTGAGATTTTAACTGAGGATATTTTGAAGGAAACAGCAATAATCTTTTTACCAAAAAAAAAAAAAAAAGAAATGCCAGCAATCTAAAGGTTAAAACATATTGCGAAATCATTCAGTAGCGCAAGGCCCTTTAATAACATTTGTACAAAAGTACTTTCAGAAAGTATAAGATAGGAAATGGCTTTTTGCAAGTTCTCCTTCCTTAAATTATTATTCAGCCTCTTATTAAAATAAAATCTAGTTAACTTCTTTTGAGGCTTGCTCAAACATTTTCTATTATAAAAAAAAATTCTTGTGAAGGGATTTCCATAAGTTGTGCTGCATTAATGACTTAGAGCAGCTTCCTTATCTGTTATTCCTTCCTCCTAGTAGACCTCAGCTGATAAAAATATCCATAGACACAGTGAAGTCAGTGGCACGCCTGGCTCTCTCAGACAAAACTCCATGTGATCACATATAGGCAGCCTCAGTGAGGCTGATGTGGTGCAGCAAGCAGTAGGTAATGAGTCTTTGTGCAGAGTGAAGCTCTTGTCGCTGAACAATAAAGCATATGGTACAAGCAATAAAACACAGGGCTGGGAAATTTAAGAAGATTCCTCTGAACCAGGAAGAACCGTGTCTTCGGTGATGCTGACACATATTATAAAATGATAATTTATTTTGGATCCTAATGAATAAAGAGGGCAAGGACTAAGGCTACAGCTAATTTGAACAGGTTGGTGATTTTATAAATTATTCCAATACTTCCTTGTGTTTGACTGGATTTAAATTAGAATGGGCTGGTGTGTGTTTTGCCTTAAACAAAAACTTTGCAAGATATTCGTAGTATGTAATGTTAAGGATGCACTTGAATTGACCCAATGTGATTGAATTGTCGATGTAGTCAGATGTGACAGAGAAATGTTGATATCATTATATTAAACTGAAAAGTTATTTATTCTATTTTAAAAATTTATAGGTAAGAAAGAAATTCATCGAATAGATTTTAATCTTATATGTATGCAGAAATAATAAAAAAGAGAACACTACTAACAAATATCTCACATAAAAAGCTTCGAAATTATTTTTCCAGTATTAAAACAATCTGTGTTGCAATAGTTTACATGTCTTATAAATTAGATAATACATCTTTCAAAATTGGTTGATGTGTTTTAGTATACTGCAAAAGGAAGGTTTGGAATATTTAATTATTTGAATAAAAAAATTTAAAAACAAGGAAATTTTTAAATGTTGACAACACTATTAGAACAATGTATTTTATACTTTAGTAATACATATCTATATTTATTTTTTTGTTTTTTTATTTTTCATGTTACATTTCTTTCGGCAAATGGAAAAGATTATTGCACAAAACCTTTTCTTTTATAAATATTATTCACTGATATTTGGAGAAAAACAAACTAGCTTAATTTTTAAAAGGAAGATATTATTTGATGATGCATATTTTCATTGGTTTACTATTTAGAAAGAATATGTGTCTTTATGTATAATTATAAAATATGTATACATATGACCTTTATGTAGAAAATAACCACTTCTTGCATTTATGAGCAATAGAGAAGTTTATGTTTCAAATAGAGAGATTGTTATGTGTAGGAAAATAAGGGAAGAAATAACTAGCAAATAAAAGCACAACACTGAATATCTTTGCCAAAGACAGACAAGCATTACACCAATATGAATCTTTAGATTTAAGTACATAGTTTAACTTTGCTCTACATTTTTACTGCTGTTTTGTTTTAAAGGCATCCTGGGACCTAAATTCTTTACAATTAATTTTTGGACACCACTTAGGATGACAGTCTCTAAGGCACTTGGGCACATTTAACATTTTACAGAATTACTATAGTGACCTCATGTATTTATGTAGTGACTAATATAAATTTATGACTGTAAGATGCTGTTCAAACCACAGCAACAACAACAAAAAATACCCCATGTGCCTGATTATACATGCAATATGTATTTGAATTTAAAAAAAAAAAGCTATGTTTCAAAAACAAGGGAAGTTAATGAAAATTTAAAATTGGCCTTCCACACGTATTTAAATGAAGCATTTGACTATTTGGGTTTCCTTGGTTACCATAGTCGCTGCTGACAGCTTCTTTTGGTGGGGAAGGGGTAAGCAGTGAGAACAGGACTCAAAAACAAAGCATTAAAATCGTTTATGCATTAATAGACATGGGAGAATGTGATGCTGACAGCCCAGTAAAACCGGTGCCCACTTCCCATCGCGTATTCCTGTTCTCCCGTGATTCAGGTATCTTGGCAGAACCGCAGTTCCACAATTCCTTACCCAGCATTCCGTTTCAGCTGCTGGAGGACTGCCTGAGCCTTATGCAAATGAGACCTGCTCGGAGGCTTTGACTGCAGAAGCGAGAGGAGGGGGGCAGAAGGGAGTTCAAAGGTCACAGGGCTGGTGGAAAGCTGTATCAGTTGCCTGAAAAAAATGTACTGGGCTTCTCTGCAGCAGTGTTTTGCAGCAGTTAAATGAAGTATGCTTTATTTCTGAGAGTGAAGATTTTACATCGTGTGTGCCGTAGTCGTTTAAAGTGCACGCAGGTATGGTGACATTTCATGATGCGCCTGATTTTATTTCTATTAAAGACACTGATGAGCATTGGGTATTTTAATTCATTGTGGCAATTGGCAGGGTGTTCCTGGTTTTCAGGATTACCTTAACTAGTTTATTTTAAATTTTCTTTTTCGTATTTTCTCTACTTGAAACCTAGGTGTTTTGTTCCAATAGAATAATTTCATGTGAGAAAAAACTGGGTTTAGGCTTCTAAATAATTCAATTTTGGGGGTGAGTTCTTTATCGAAGAGAGATATGTGAGCTGAAACATCTAGATAAATAACGAGGCTTACAACTTTTAGAGGATTTTCACATATGTTTTTTAAGAAATGTATTTAAAATAAGATCTGAGTTTCTAGCCTAAGATTCTTGTGAGGTATCTGGTATTAAATAATAGAGTTCTTTTGTTCATATCTCCTACAATCTCATAAGGACAATTTTAGTCAGTACATTTTCATTCCATTTTTAAGAGAGGGTTTTGGTTTTGAGAGGTTTTGTTTTGTATTTTATTGCCAAACATCTTCTCGGAACAATAATTTCTTATATTGGGGCTAGATCCTTTAAATCCTTCTTTTTCTAATTGTTATAAATTCTCTTTGGGACTTTTTAGATAATGCTATTTGAACTTACTGTGTTCAACATCCTATGACTTTTCCTTTCAGAGAAGTCTGCATTGTAAAGTGAACCTTATAAATGTCACAGGCAGGACAAAAGTCTTCTTTCCACGCACTAAATATCACACTTTTGTAAAATGTGTGATTACATCATAGGAAAGTCTGTCCTGCACCAAACAAATGTGTACTCACTTTTATTGTTCATATGTTTTTTTATTTCTAAAACATATTTTAAAACAAACTTAATTAAAAGAGTACAAACTGTTTATTCCTATCATTAAAGCATTAATCAATTCAGCAGTTAAAATGTTGATAAAAAATATTATTTTCATTTGCATCAACTGTGCATCTGTCTGTATTTCAGGTTGTATGTGTATGAAAATATGTTGGAAAAGATGCAGAGACAAAACTAGCTTTTAGCCATGAAATGACTGCTTTATGTTTTGATATTTGCATAAGATATTTAAAAATGAATTTTATGAAGCTTACATACAAAGAGCTAGTACATATTTAAACTTAATTACTTTCTTTGCACTGAAAAGAGGGAGTTAATTTTATTATATGATTAAGATGAGGTATTTTGACAACAATATGTTTTATTGTAAAATGGAGGGGGGCTTGAAGAGGAACCAAAACAGAAGGATAGCCATTTAAAACAGTGAAGGACAGTTATTTCAAATATTTATGAAATTCACTTAGTGGTTATTCATGGTCAGATTCTCACCCTTTATCACTCTGTGGGGACATTATGACATTTATGCAGGATCCTGAGATTAATTTAGGAAAAGGAATTCATGGTTTGTATGAGCTTTTTAAAAATTCGAAAACTGACATTTTCTTCTAAACTGTTTCTCTTTTGAAACTTTCAACATGACTTTAGGTAACAGTAGTATCTTTTAAATTCGTTGTTTTATTTTTATGTTGATCAAAATATTCTGTCCTCTGGTCCAAACAATATTTATAGGCTTTATATATATATATATATATATATATATATATATATATATATATATATAATGTTTTTTTATATGCATGTATAAAACAATAAATGTATGCATGTACACACATATATATGTAACAATGCATGTATGTTATATAATATTGCATATATTATATATACATACACATATATATATATATTTCAAACAGCCAAAGAAAATATTTTTAGTGGTGAATCATATTTAATCCAACAATTTTTTTCTTAAAAATGTTGAGTTTTACCTTTAATTTAATAGTGCCTGTAGTTTGTGTGTGTTGTAGGCAGAGAGGGAGGAAAGAACCAAGTTTAACATTCATTTAGGTAGCCCAGTACTTTTAACTTTGTAAATGCAACTGCTACCACAGAGCATATTCTGAATATGGAAATAAAAACAGTGCAGGAGAAGAAGGAAAGCCCATGAAGATTTTTAGAGAAAACGTGATAATAGACAAATGTGAAATAAAGAGAATTGTTGTGATTCTGTGAGCCACAAGAGAGCTATATATGTCCTGCAGCTAATTTATAGCTTTGAATATCCTGGATAATTTATGTCTCTATGCAGATTCACTCAAAACTTTGACGTCTTTTGCAATAATAGCTTGAGCCATACTACTTCCATACAAATCTCAGCAGCATATACACAGTAAGTTTTTGGTCTGGATATCTAAATGTATATAGAAAAAAATTTGTTTGTGTAAATACAATTCAAATCAAATTTGAGAAGTAAAAGAATATAGAGTAATCTAAAAACAAATCTTTAGAGATATGCACTTAGTCTACTTAAAGAGATGGTGTTATATCAGACTCCAAAGGAATCTTTAAGGATTTTTCAAAAATGAATTTCCTGCTCTTTCATTACCAGTCTGTCTTTGTCATCACTTGAAACTAGAGACCATATTGTAGGCTTGGAAAAGATTTTAGGGCAAACATGTTCTACTCAGTCTAGCAGCATGGAACATAGTCTAAAATCTACAAATAACTGTTGTCATCTCAAAATCAGACGTGTAGATTTTAAGTTTTATTATTGCTATATTTGCTTTCCTGAACTTTTGGAGCCTATGGAACAGGAAACGACAACAACAACAAAAAAAACCAAAAAAACTAAATTACTGAAACATATAGAAGGAAAATGCTCAAAATAATTGAGTATTCAATACAATCATATTTCTCTATTCTGATATAATAGTTTAAAAGAAACAATCAAAACAAACAATTGCTGTTTTTATTGCCTATTCTAAAATTTACATAAAATTCCATCCATTTTATTAAAAAATATAAGAATAAAATTGTAAAATGATTATAAAGATCTTATTAGACCTATGATAATGCTATAGTAATTCTTTTTCTAGGAGAGTTGGAAAATAATCTGTGTGATATAAACCAATTTTCCAAATAGCTGAAGTTTATGACTATAAAGGTCAGTTTTTTTGTTTGTTTGTTTGTTTGAGATGGAGTCTCGCTCTGTTGCCAAGCTGGAGTGGAGTTGCAGAATTTCGGCTCACTGCAACCTCTGCCTTCTGAGTTCAAGTGATTCTCCTGTCTCAGCCTCCTGAGTAGGTGGGACTACAGGCATATGCCACCATGCCCAGCTAATTTTTTGTATTTTTAGCAGAGACTGGGTTTTACCACATTTGCCAGGATGATTTCAATCTTCTGATCTTGTGATCTACCTGCCTCGGCCTCCCAAAGTGCTGGGATTACAAGTGTGAGCCACCATGCCCGGCTCTAAAGGCCAGTTTTTAAAAATACTAATAGCTGTCATGAAAGAAAAGTATGTACACATCATACTTCCTTGTTGATCAAGGTGAAAGTCAGTTTAGGTTTTTCTTCATGGCATATGAATTATTATTCCAACCATTATATTTGCTTACAGCAAAAGACAAAACTATTCCCAACTATTCTCCAAACACCAAATATCCTCTTACTGTTGTATATTTTTATATGTAATTTTATATGCTTTTTATAATTGTATTTTCTTTCTCCTTTTTAATGTTAATATGTAATATTTTTAACATAGTAATTGTCCTTTGAGAGCAATTCAAAAATTGATTTTGAACTTTGCTTTACATTCCATTCTAAATCACTTTGACTTTCCTGGACAGAGAAAGGAGAAACAACCTTCCTCCATACTTCTCCTATGTACTGAACTCCTGACAGATACATACATATAATGTAGGAATGTAGAAAATAAGCAAAATTTATTTTTAGTTTGTCTTGTATTTAGAATGTTGAAAATCATTTGAATTCAAAATAAAAGACAAATTTCTCTTGTTAGTACAATGAGAATCTACAATTTTAAACTATCAATAGTAATTTGAACCTACTTTATATCAAATAGGAAAATGAGGAATCTCTAACAGGTATACAAAAGAAAACACAGAGACCAGTTTTTTGGTTGCATTTGACTAATCATTGGTGCCATATATTTCTTGCCAATTTTGGGACTTGTGATCCATCTCATTTTCAAATCCTGACGTCAAATTCACCACCTTTCACCACAATGCTAGATGGGAATATTTTTTGCTTGCTCAATCTTTTATCTCCAGGCAAGCTTACAAATCCACATATTTAGAAGTGTATTTAGCCACATGTGTTCATGCTCAGGTCTTCCACTCTCTTCAATCATAAATAAGGAAAGTAAGACAACTGAGTCATCAACTGCCATTTCTTTGAAAACTCACTAATGTAATATGTTAAGATACAAAAAGCAGCTAGACCACTTTAGTAGGTGTTCTCATATACTGTGAAGAACTTGATCTAAAGAAGTGTTGGTTTCTTCAACCTAGTATCAAAACACTCTGTAAGAATGAGATCTAGTCCGAAATATTTGGGGAATAACTTCACATTCTGGTCCTCTTTTGCACACTAGCATATTAAAAGGCCTGAGGATTCTTACTACAGCAAATCTTACAATAAAATCTTGTAAATTTAAGTCCATTTATGAACAACTAAAAAAAACAGAAAAATGTTGTATATTGTTTTCTTGATATGTAAAAGCATTTATTGTGTTGTATATTTTATTGTGTTGTACATGTGTGTTTTCAAGCTGTATCATGGAGTGTGAAGAGGTTGAACAGGGGAATGGCTAAGGGCTTAAATTCAAGTCCCAACCCTGGAGTTGTTTACACAATGTACTCTGACATTTACAAGGCGTATGGTCTTGACATGGTACTTTTAATTTGTAAGCCTCGTCTTCTTCATTGGCAAAGTAGTAATATTAGTCTCTACATTAAGGGATTTTTATGAAAAGGGAATGACATGATCCATACCTGGCACATAATAGCAATATCATAGATGATAGCTAATACTAACATTTTTCAACCTACACAAGTCGATTCCCTGGTGCTGATGAAGCAAGTTCAGCTAAAACTTACAGTTACAGAAAATCTTCGTGGAACATCTTAGGTTTCAATGGATGAGGAAAAGATGTGTTTTCCAAAAACAAAAACCTATCAGGATTTTATTGGAGGTTATACTAGGTAATACTGAGCAGTTAATGCTTAGAATTTGACTGGGGCAAGCAGAGAAGGTAGTCAGGATGATCATCAAGGTTCAAACTATATGTGGCTTAATAGATATGTACCTTGAATCATTCCAACTAGAAGTACAATGTCCACAAAATCCTCAGGTATGATGTGGCAATACGTGCTTTTCTGAGCTCTCTGATTTTATATCCTTTATGGCTTTTCAGATTTCCATCTTTGTGCCTCTGGTTCACTATTTTTCCATTGTGACTTTGTACAATTAAGGCAGTAGTTATTCAGCTCTGTTCCATCCGGAGTTTCTATCTAATCCATAGACTGAGTTTTTCAATTACAGGCGGAGACTGGCACATAGAAAGTGTCCAAGAAATGTTTGCTGAGCCAATGTTATTATGTGGCATAAAGAGTCTAATTCCACCTAATGACATAAAAGTGCTAATTTGTGTGAATCATGAAGTGATCACTTTGTTACAGATTAACTGCTATTTTAAACTTCCTGAATATCATAATGGTGTTTAGAAATATTGAATCAATTGATTTGGTCAGAAGGTTTTCCAAAAGAAATTTAGAAAAATATATCTACATTTTTACTTAAAAATTACTTTAATAGTAGCACACCTAGAAGTGCTTTTTGGTAAATATATATCAGTAACCAGTTTTGAGTAGATTGCAGGAATATCATGACTCTACTTTTGTGAAACTTGTTTAAAGGGTGAATCTGCTCTAAACAGTGGATGACCAAGTTTCAAAAGATTGCATGACCATGGTGTGACTTGTTTCTATTGTGAACAAGTTTTAATTTGTGTGAGTGTAACACTTACTAAGACTTGAAAATCCAGGTAGTTAATTTTACACTATATAGTACTTTTTACTCATTGCTGATTAATGCAATGCCAGCTTCAGGTTGAACAATTATTGTTCTCTGCCTTAAATAGTAAAAATCTGTATTGTGCCTAAGGTAGTGATTTACTTTGAAGAATGTCCAAAGTAGTTTTTTCTTTTTGTAATTTTTAAAATCTCCTTTATTTTTTGTGCAGTATCATTGGCAGGATCCCAGTGCTTGGATGAGCATAGTTCTTAAGCTTGCCCATATTTTATTCTGATGTCTATTTTAGTGTACTTTATGAGGAAAATGTTTTTTTAAAGTCCCTTTTCCTTCACACTATTCAGATGATTCCTCTAAAGGAAAAAAGGATATCATTATCTTAAATAGCCTTCGATTTACATTGGCTCATCTGTTTTGTTATTCAATCAGAAACTTTCTAAAGGACAAAGGGAGACTTTTTAAGTTCTAAGAAGAAGAAAAAAATGCTATCTTCCAGTGATGCAATAATAATAATTTTTAATTCTTTTAGATCCCTGTGTGTTTCTTTTTCTCAATGTGGTGAGTTGCAAATTATTCAAGGAATTAGGCTAAGTACTATTCTTTAGTCTTAATAGCAAGCATGTAAAATAAATTTTTCATTGACTTCACTTGGTACTTTTGTTGTTAGAGAGGAAAAAATAGGCTTACACCAAGCACTTGCTCAAATTTCGACGGTTTTAAAAGACTTATCGTGTTTTTGATTGTTTCCTCTGTTTTTGATAACTAAAATACCATCTTAAAAATTAACTTTAGAGAAGAACTTTTGACTTTCAAATTAGGGTATTCCATTATACCATTTTGCCAAATGCCAAATGATGATCAATGTTCAGGACCAAGAGGCATTCAAAACCAAATTCTGGCCTTCCTGTATGAATGAATGCTAACCACAATGCCACACAAGTACAGGTAACATGGAAAGCTTCCTGAGTACTTCCCAGCCAGAGAGAGTCATGCAGAACCTCTTTGCAATTATTAGTAAATAGAATAGCCGTCCCTTTCTTTATCAGCAGGATAAATTTCTCTTGGCCCTGGACAATGATCATCATTTGGCATTTGGCAAAATGGTATAGTTGAAAACAGTAGTCTGAAAGTCAGTTTAGCCATTGGGGTGAGGGAAGCAGGTATGAACAATTAGAGGCATCAGTCTTGACATAGAGGTCACGGCTTTTGTCATTTATTCTCAGGTAGTGGGGTCTGCTTTGTATCGCAGCTTGTGTTTTACTAATTATGCCCTGTCCACCCACCCCCTTTTTTTTGAGACGGAGTCTCACTCTGTCACCCAGGCTGGAGTACAGTGGCGCTATCTCAGCTCACTGCAACTTCTGCCTCCTGGGTTCAAGCGATTCTCCTGACTCAGTCTCCCGAGCAGCTGGGGTTCCAAGCATGCACCACCACACCCAGATAATTTTTCTATTTTTAGTAGAGATGGGGTTTCACCATGTTGGCCAGGCTGGTCTCGAACTCCTGATCTCAGGCAATCCACCCACCTCAGCCTCTCAAAGTTCTGGGATTACAGGCATGAGCCACTGTGCCTGGCCCCCTTAATTTCATAGAAGGGGAAACTGAGACCCAGAGAAGTAATATTCCTACTTAAAATTATGCCACTTGTTAGTAGTTGGTCCAGGATTAGGACTCCAATTTTATGTCTGTTCATTTACTGAGCAGGCACTGGAATACCTATTCAATATACAAAGCATTTTACAATCAAGTATGAGACAAACATCGGTTTGAACAGGGATTACAATAGAGTCTAATAAGTACTGATAAATGCATAGACCAGGTGGTGTGAATGCAGAGAGGCCACTTAATCACAGTGTGGTACTGGTCAAGGAATATTTTCAGAGAAGGACTGGGTCAGTCATAAACCTCAAGCAAACGATCTAAACTTCTGAAACTTCAGTTTCCTTTGTTAAAACTACCTGGTAGGATGTGGTGAAAGGTTACAGAGAATGGTTACAAAGAATCTAGCCCATAGTAGGTGTTCACTAAATGCTAACTGGAATTATTATAAATGGAATGAGGCTATCTAATCATCTTTTAGGAAAGACAGGTACTGTCTAGGAAAGTGTACCTTAACCTAGAACCATTCTTGTCAAGTGTTCCTCAAGCCACAAAGTTGCAGATGAGGCCAGTTTTGGGTAGTTGTTTGAGTAGTATGTGGCAGCCAAGACAACAGTGAAGAAATCCCCTGGAAATGTCTCCAGCAGATGCAATAGGTCCTTTGGCACGAACGCTAGAAGAAACTGAAGGAGCTGGAAAGAGCCCTATTCTAGGAAGTGGGTGACCCTGATGGTAAAAGGAATATTGGCAACAGATTTATAAACTTCCTTTATACTTTGAAATAAAGTGTTCCCAGTGAATCATTTCTCCAGGTTCTGGATACCCACCAAAGCTGGGGAAATAGTACAATCACTAAAGGAGAGGTTTTTATCCTGGGAGTCCATAGCAAATGGCATGCATTTCTCCTTTGTGTACTTTTTTTTTTTTTTTTTTCTGGAGCAAGTGTTCATTTCTTAATCAAATTCTCAAACTGCAAACCATCAAACTGCAGAAATGTTGTGATCCACTGCATATAAAGTAACTCAGTCCTTTAACTCAAAGTCACAAACAAGTCTGGCATAAGGACTTCATATATAATTTGGGAACCACACAATTATTATTTCTCCAACACAAATATTTATTAGGAGTGCTCCCAGGGTTCTTGGCTTAAGCAGACACCTGGGCAAGTGAGGTACATTTGGCCAATGTGTGCGTCTCACATTGGCAAGCCACCAGCAGCATTTTTCACATTGGTAGTGCCCCATGGAAACACCTTGTGGGATTTTACCTTGTAAAATCATTGCCAAATTCCTCTTCCTTTGGCGGCAGATATGCTTATTTCTTGCCAAATGGGTTTAAGCAGAAATGACTCTAGTATTGTAGAAATATATATCCTTTTCTTTTCTTTTAGAAAAATGCATAACCATTCTTAGAATGTATGGAGCGATAAACGTTCAAGACACTTTTTGCTTACTCAGTGGTAATTGTTTGACCTAAAAGTCATGCCTTCCAACAAACAATTACATTCAATATGGCTTTAAAAGGAGCATTCTCCCCACATGCATGTGCACTTCTTTTAAAAAATTAAAAATATTATGCATTGTAGTTACCATCTGTGATTTGCTGGAAAAGACTCCAGTGGGAGGAAGCATAGTATAGATGTATTGACTTCTAACCCTGGCTTGATAAGAAACTTTCACAAAGTAATTAATCTCTCTGTAACTTGGTTTCTTTAACTGTAAAATGAGGGTAACATGGCCAAGATTGTTGTAAAGATGCAGTAAGATAAAAGATTATAAAGTAACTGGCACATAGTAGGTCTATTTAAGGCCTCTTCCTCTTCCCATACCCCTATACATAATAGTCTCCTGTTTTGTACTTCCCCTGGTCTTCATGTTTTATACTTCCCCTGGTCTTCATGTTTTATACTAGTAAAAAAACTCACAAAAAAATCAAGTATGACATAAATGACATTAAACCATGGGAACAAATAACAGAGCAAATTAAACAAACACAAGCATATACCACAGTTACAGGAAAGGGGTCCCAATCCAGACCCCAAGACAGGGTTCTTGGATCTCACACAAGAAAGAATTCAGAATGAGTCCTCAGTGCCAAGTAAAAGCAAGTTGATGAAGAAAGTACAGTGGTGAAGGAACAGCTACTCATAGACAGAGTAGAGCATTTCCAAAAGCAAGAGGAGCAATGCGTCTACCTTAGGTACAACGCTTGTATAGATACGATTAAAAAGATGATGGGGAGATGTGCTCTGCTACAAGGGTTTGTGATAAAGGATTAATTTTCTTAATTACAATATTTTGCAAGAATCAACATTATTTAAAGCAAAATTAGGAATGTTTTTGTTCTCAAGATATCGGGATATTATGACACTCCCAAGTCTGAGTCTGTTTAGTAAACATTATCAATCTGCTCTCTTAACTGTAAACATCTAGAGGCTAGTCATACCTAAATTTATGAGAATGCATCCCAGCAAGTCCCAGCCCTCACTCAAGTTGGAGTCGCACTGGTTTGAACTCCTCTGACACAACTCTCCTGGATTTGAAGCATCCTTAGGGAAAGCAGGTGAGGCTAGGATCACATGACTGAAACAAAGAGCTAGGTAGTAGCAAAGAGAGAGTCTTCTAAATGACCCTTGGAATCTATTTCCACTATGGGTGATGTCAAGGAAATATGGTGTCACATAGTACCTAGCTTTGAAGAAATGGCCTTTGCCTTCTTCTATCCCAACTCTGCAGGCTGCTGTGCAAAGAATATGAGAGTGCATTGAATAAGAAGAAAAAGAAAAAGAAGGAAGATAATTTATTTAAAGATTGGAACAATAAAAATCTTATAGAACTGAGTCAAAAGCCTAGAAAAAATTTCAGAGTTGCTCTGATTTTATGAAACCTACTAAAGAAGTAATTTATTTTAGAATGACAACTGCTTAAAATAATGATTAGTTTATGTAGCAAAGAGTTTAGGGGATGTCCAATCTTTTGGCTTCCCTGGGTCATATTAGAAGAAGAATTCTCTTGTGCCACACATAAAATATACTAACACTAAGGATAGCTGATGAGCTAAAACAAAAAAGACTCACAATGTTTTAAGAAAGTTTACAAATTTGTGTCGGGCTGCATTCAAAGCTGTCCTGGGCCACATTGCAGCCTATGCGTCGCGGGTTGTACAAGCTTGATTTAGACTATATTCAATGTTAGATTAACATAATAGTATAAGGGCAGAACATTATAGATTACTCAAAATCATGATTTTAAAAAGTTGGGAATGAAAAGGATTTAATTTAAACTAACAGTTAAACATTTATTCAGATATTTAGGAACATTTGGTTAACTAAAGATATTTCTCAAAATGATAAAAATATCATAGCATGTGTTTTTTTTTTTTTTTTTTTTTAACAGAGTTTTCTTTTCTTGAATATTGGGATAAAACCTACATAACATCAAATTGAGCCACTGTCCTGTTCATCCTCTATCTGGCCCAGTAGACCATCTGGTTGATAATTTGACATTGTGAATAGTCTTACCTTTGCTAGCTAAGCTTTTCCTATCCGCTATCACAGACGAGCCACTCACAGGTATCATCATCAACTTGTTACAATGTCTCTCACTTCACCATTTGAATTTGGAGAAGCAATCAGAAGAAACATCAAAATTACCTTCCATTCTGAGTAAAGGTGAAAAAGAAAAAGCTGCTTCTCCTCTGCAGCTCAATGCAAACACTGGGATTTCCTGGGTCCTCAGCCCATTGCTGATTGAAGCAGCACCCTTACCTTATTAAGTTCATTGGAACAGAACTTTATCTTAGTTTCTCAGTGTTTTGTGCTTGCTGGGAGAATTTACTGGAAGAATGAATGCAAATAGATTATTTTGCGCTTTCACAAATCTTGAAAAATCCCCCCTTCCATGCCACCTTGTAATGCCCCTTGATCTAAAATCTTCCACCTTTGCCAGATTACAAAGGTGGAAGAATCATTGTTAATGATCATTGCAGTTAAAAGTTACTCTCACTTTGCTTAAATACAAAATCAGCAATGCAAAGAACCCAATCGCCCAAGTAAAAGTGAACAAAGGGGCTCTTGATGCCTCCTATTGTTGCTGATAGAATATCCCCTAAGGCTTATGTACTACACATTGCATGGATTAAGGATCAAGCACATTCACACCTCACCTTCCTTTCATTATCCAGCCAGGAATGAAATAACATCTCATTAAAGCGAACATCCCATTACCATATAAGGAAATTCCTGCCGTGCCAAAGTTACTTCCTGTCAAGTTCATTTCTTCCTACATCAGCGATAGGCAGGCCTGTGCTTAATCTATTAACCATCACTCACCACTCACTTTTGCAGACTGTTTGGTAAATTCATGATTCACCCTAATGACCTTACATGTTTTATTTACTAGGGTTCAAGAGCAGAAATTTTCATGTATGTGGTTCCAGTCTAGATGAATTTTCCTATTTAGATGTTTTAGTTGATTGCACAGTAATTTACTGAGAAAGTAATTCACTTTCTCACCAACAGTACCAATGAGCATTGTCGGCTTAAAAAAACAACAACAAAAAAAGTAGATTTCTCAGTTCAGTTTTAATTTCAGATAAAATTTAGCATAAGTATGTCCCAAATATCATTTTTTTTATCTGAAATTTAAATTTAACTGGGTGTCTTATATTTTTATTTGCTAAATCTGACAACCCTAAAGTGGTTCTTCTGCAAATCATGTTACCTGCTCCTCAAAAATGGGGAATTTATGGTGTTCTTAAGACATGTGTTCTGTGGTCATTTCCTTATGATAGATAACAAAACAGGAAATAGGGGCAAAATGTAAGAAGAAAAAAAGAAGTAAACATTAGATGAATATCAGTAAGATAGTAAGAACTCAATAAGTTATCTATGAAAGCTGTGGAATTTTTAGACTGTCGAAAGACAGTAAAATAAACAAGATTTCAAGATATACCCAAAGGTTTGCTTCAGCCATTTTTCCACAGGCATTAAAATGTATGTTTTTATCTGTCTCTCCGTTTGACATTTTTAGTCAAACCCTCCCCCTAACATGCTTCTGGCTTCTGATATTTTTCCCTTTGAACTCACCATTAGCTTTGCCTTCCCAATAGGACAGAAATATATTAAATGAAACAATTGTACTTATAATCACAGAAAATCTAGTGTTGTTTCTTCATCAGTTTTTTCTTGTGGAGAGATTTGGAAACATTTGTACTTTTCTGCTACTTTTTCATAAATGCGCTCACAAGCTTCTGGGCAATGGTCATATTTAACATAAATATTAAATAAATAGTATATGTTAATGAAGAGTAACAGATTTCTGAGATCATAACACGTTTATTTAATGTTTTCCAATAAAATAGTTCTTAATTAAATTTTGCAATAGACAAAGAGTTGCCTTGTCTGTTGAAGATGTCTTCTTGTCTATTGAATCCCAAACTGAGAATGTGGCCAAGATGTGAATTCATAGATTATGATAAATGCCCAAAAATAAGATAAATCAGTAGCAGACAAGCAGAGGATACTGGCTTTGAAACACAATTGAACTTCAAGCCTCTGAGTGAGTGTCTCTGGAGTAGTACCCAGCCAGGTGGCCCCTGTTCACAATGCCTCTCTACCTAATAGCCATGTAGTTGAATGATCAAGGGGCAGACATTTGACCCAAGATAGGTCAAAAAATTGCTCAGCCTTTGGAACATTACACTTGAACTGTCACACAGAGAGAAGTTGCTGGAACTTAGACCTGGTAATTGCAAAGCTCCAGAGAAGGAATTTTTACAGCCATAATCTCAGAAGCTGCCCCAATTCCTATTTCCTAAGTTTTGGTTTCAAGCTCTGTCTTAGACTGTTTGAACTAGTCCAGTGTTTTCCTAACAGAAGTTTTTTGCTTAAATTAGTCTAGAATTGGCTTTTGTGCTGCCTGCGTGTAAAAAAAAAATTGCATGATGCTTTGGGATCAGTTTCCTCTCTCATTGTCATTCTCATTCAACCAAATAAGTTGTTAGGGGAGATAGAGTGGTAAATAAGATGACTAGGATTTCTGCCTTTATGGAGCTTTCAGTCTAGCAGAAAAAAAAAAAAAAACAGATATTGAAGTATGGATATTAAAGGCTTGTATTAATTCGCTGAACAAATATTTATTGAGCACCTATTATATACAAGGCATTGTTCTAAGCACTTGAAACATTTGTAAAGAAAACCAAGATCCCTGTTCTTTTATTTTTTATTAGGAGATGAAAACAGTAAGTAATAAGCATAGAAATACATAAACAAGTAATATGGGTTTAGAAAGTGGTAAATGCTATGGAAATACATTTAAAAGTAGATCAGAAGGAATGGTATATCAAATGTCCTAAAAGTCAGAGAGAAATTGCAAGTTGGAGAAACTGCAAGATTATTAGAGCTGAAATATCAATGACAAGGCCAGTGGCTCAAAATGAGGATGAGAGGTTAGACAAGCTAGATTGTTAAGGACTTTATAGGTCATTTTGAGGATTTTGAACTTAATCCTAAGGCAATTTGAAGCCATGCAAGAGTTTTTAGCTATAGACTGACATGATCAGATTTGCATTTTAAATTTATCATTGTGCCTGCAACCTTGAAAACACATTGAAAGCTAGCAGCAGTGGATACAAGAGAATAATTAGAGGCCCTTGGCCTAGTCTAAGTGAGAAATGGTGGTGCTCTTGATTAGCATGTGTTTCATGAATTGGACAACAGTAGCTGTGATAAAATGTCTGTTATCAAGGACATATGCACACGAATGTTCATTGCAGCACAGTTTACAATAGCAAAAACCTGGAACCAACCCAAATGCCCATCGATGATAGACTGGACAGGGAAAATGTGGCACATATACACCATGGAATATTATGCAGCCATCAAAAATGATGAGTTTATGTCCTTTGTAGGGACATGGATGAACCTGGAAACCATCATTCTCAGCAAACTGACACAAGAACAGAAAATCAAACACCGCATGTTCTCACTCATAGGTGGGTGTTGAACAATGAGAACACATGGACACAGGGAGGGGAGCATCACATACTGGGGTCTGTTGGGGGAAAATAGGGGAGGGACAGTGCGGGGTGGGGAGTTGGGGAGAGATAGCATGGGGAGAAATGCCAGATATAGGTGATGGGGAGGAAGGCAGCAAATCACACTGCCATGTGTGTACCTATGCAACAATCTTACATGCTCTTCACATGTACCCCAAAACCTAAAATGCAATAAAAAAAAATGTCTGTTATCTAGGCTTTGATTTTCAGCTCTTCATGTTTACAGTAAATTAATGCCTGTCCAACTTTGTCTCTGGTCTTTGGGCTTTGGTGCTATAAAAGTCAACTTTAGGGCCAAGTGTGGTGGCTGATGCCTGTAATCCGAGAACTTTAGGGAGTCGAGGTGAGAGGGTTGCTTGAGGCCAGAAGTTGTAGACCAGCATAAGAAACATAGGCCCTATCTCTACAAAGATTTTTTTTTGAAAAATTAGCTGTGTATGGTGGTGAATGCTTGTAGTTTCAGGTACTGGTGAGGCAGAGGTAGAAGGATCCCTTGAGCTCAAGAGGTTGAGTCTACAGTGAGCCACGATCATGCCACTGGACTACAGAGTAGGGGACAGAGACCCTGTCTCTAAAAACAAACAAATAAAAATTAATTAATTAAATGAAGTTAATTTGTAATGTTTGACACATTTTCATTTGCTGTATACTACCAAGTTTAACTGGGCCTCATCTTTAGGAACAAAAGCATAATGTGTAGGTATTTAAGGACTATAGCAGCTATGAGATAGGAATTAATTATCCTCACCTGGCTCTGTATCTAGCCAGTCGTACACTGCAATCCTCCAACACAGTACAAACAAATTGGCTATACAGCACTTTATTAATAGGGTCTTCCGCCTAAATTCTTATATTCTTTTCTTTCCTAGAAAGGTAATATAGGTGATGTAGAAGAAAACCATATCTCCCTTTAACATTCCACTACTAAGTCTAGATTAAGAGTTACATACTGGTAAGCAATGGACCATTTGGCCTTCAAATTTTGTTATGACACTTCGTTATACTCACATAGGGAGTATTTTTTAAAGGCAACGAAATTGGACAAGTATTATACTTCGTTGCTACACAAGCAATTTTGTACTAATAGGTGTTTCATCAGTGTAGGTATATGTTTGAATGTTTGTTAGCTTAAATACTGATCACATTCTTAGCAAACTGTTCCTTACTTCCTTTGACCTGAGTATAGCTCAGTCTCTTTTAATTTTAAAGACCTAGACAGAAATTACATGAACTTTTAACTCCGTTTCTTTAGGTCTTGACAGTCCCAAATGTAACTAAAAGGAAAAAAGAGACTTTTTAATTCTCTTATTATCTCGTCAAAAATTTTCCCTCTCATTCTTGTGGAGGTGAGAAAGGACAAGAAGACTACCAAGTACCACCATTTGCAGTGTTGGGACATGGATCCCTGTAGCCGAATTAAGTGTCCATGATTCTTGAGAAGTCTACCTTTCCTGGAGAAGCCGGGGAGTGGAGGAAAGGGGAAGTGGAGCTTAAAAAGAGCTTGGTTTCTAACTGCTCCCATTGCAATATCTTATTATAAAAATGTACTTTTTAAACATAGGTTTCCATCTTGTATTACTTTGTGTCTTGGAGTCTCTCCCTCATGAATTACTTTGCATCTTGTTTGAAGTGAACCATTTTAAAATTTATATCCTGTCCTACTTTTATTTCAAGACTTTACTTAAAATATCTTTTTTTCTCTTCGCCCTATTCAGATATGCATGAACATTTTATGCGTTTCACACTCTTTAAGATGGAGAAAATAATATGCTAATCTGAATAGTGGTAAAATCTGAGTAGGAATAGAGATTTTATTTTCAAAAGAGTGGACAATGATATATCTTCCTATTGCTGTCAGTTATCTTCATTGTTAATATAACATTCATGTAGAAAGACATGGATTAATAAAGCAAGTGAGTAGAACATGAATTTGGGAGTATTCTTAATTTGATGGAGCCCAGCTTAGAGAATGTTTGCTTCTTGAGGCCAGGTAGCCATCTAACTTTCTTTTGTATCCTCTATGCCACTCAAGGAATCAAATACATACACAATAGTTACTAAATGCATGCTTAGATTAATGAAATAAATATTCATTATTATTTCATAAGTATTTCTCAAATACTTATGAAAAATCTAACATTAATATGGTTTGGCTGTGTTCCCATCCAAATCTCATCTTGAATTGTAGTTCCTATAATCCCCAAATATTGTGGGAGGGTACCTGTGGGAGATAACTAAATCACGGGGGTAGTTACCTTCTTGCTGTTCTTGTGATAGTGAGTGAGTTCTCATGAGATCTGATGGTTTTATAAGGGGCTTTCCCCCCTTTATTTGGCACTTTTCTCTTCCGCAGTCATGTGAAGAAGGACATGTTTGCTTCTCATTCTGCCATAATTTTAAGTTTCCTGAGGCCTAACTAGCCATGTGGAACTGTGAGTCAATTAAACCTCTTTTTTTAATAAATTACCCAGTCACAGGTATTTCTTCATAGCAGCATGAGAATGGACTAATACAGTAAATTGGTACCACAGGGAGTAGGATGCTGCTATAAATATACCCGAAAATGTGGAAGCAACTTTGGAACTGGTTAATAGGCAGAGGTTGTAACAGTTTGGAGGGCTCAGAAGAAGATAGGAAAATGTGGAAATGTTTGAAACTTTTTAGTGACTTGGAGAGCTCAGAAGACAGAAAGATATGGGAAACTTTGGAACTTCCTAGACACTTTTGAACAGCTTTGACCAAAATGCTGATAGTGATATGGACAATGAAGCCCAGACTGAGATGGACTCAGATAGAGATGAGGAACTTGTTGGGGACTGGAGTAAAGATCACTCTTGCTATGCAAAGAGACTGGCAGCATTTTGTCCCTGCCCCAGAGATCTGTGGAACTTTCAATCTGAGAGAGATATTTAGAATATCTGGCAGAAGAAATTCCTGCATAGCAAAGCATTCAAGAGGAAGCAGAACATAAAGTTTGAAAAATTTGAAGCCTGATGATGTGATAGAAAAGAGAAACCTATTTACTGGGGAGAAATTCAAGAAATTCGCTGTAGAAATTTGCATAAGTAATGAGGAGCTAAATATTAATCACCAAGACAATGGGGAAAATGTCTCCAGGACATATCAGAGACCTTCAGGGAAGCTCTTCCCATCACAGGCTTGGGAGCCTAGAAGGAAAAAATGGTTTTTTCAAGTGGGCCCAGGACCTCCTGTTCTGTGTAGCCTAGGGACATGGTGTCCTGTGTCCCAGCTGCTTCAGGTCCAGCCATGGCTGAAAGGGGCCAAGGTACAACTCATGCCATTATTTCAGAGGGTGCAAGCCGGAAGCCTTGGTGGCTTCCATGTGGTGTTGAGCCTGTGAGTGCCCAGAAGACAAGAATTAAGGTTTGGGAACCTCTGCCTAGATTTCAGAGGTTGTATGGAAATGCCTCTATGTCCAGGCGGAAGTCTGCCACTGGGGCAAAGCCCTTATGGAGACCCTTTGCGAGGGCAGTGCAGAAAGGAAATGTGGGGTTGGAGCCTTCACACAAAGTCCGCATTGGGGCAGTACCTAGTAGAACTGTGAGAGGAGGGCCACCATCCTACAGACCCCAGAAAGAAAGATCCACTGACAGCTTGCACCATCAGCCTGGAAAAGCCATACATAGTCAGTGCCAGTCTATGAAATCAGCCAGGAGGGGAGCTGTACCCTGCAAAGCCACAGGGGCAGAGCTTCCCAAGACTGTGGGAGACCACCTCTTACATCAGCATGCCCTGGATATGAGAAATGGAGTTAAATTAATTAGATCATTTTTGAACTTTAAGGTTTAATGGCTGCACTACTAGATTTCGGGCTTTAAGTATTTCCTTGTTAGATTTCAGACTTGATGGGCATGTAGCCCGTTTGTTTTGGCCAATTTCTCCCATTCGGAACAGGTATATTTACCCAATATCTGTACTCCCATTGTATCTACAAAGTAACTAACTTTCTTTTGATTTTACAGGCTCATTAGCAGAAGGAACTTTCCTTGTCTCAGATGAGACTTTAGACTTCAACTTTTGGGTTAATGCTGGAATGAGCTAAGATTTTGGGGGACTGTTGGAAAGTCATGATTGTGTTTTGAAATGTGAGGACATGAGATTTGGGAGGGGTCACAGGCAGAATGAGGGTTTCCCTGTATCCTCACCCAAATCTTATCTTGAATTATAGTTTCCAAAATGCCCACATGTCATGGGAGGGACCCAATAGGAGATAATTGAATCATGGTGGTAGTTACCCTCACGCTGTTTTCCTGATAATGAGTTCTCATGAGTTCTCTAATGGTTTTATAAGCAGTTATTCCCCCTTTACTTGGCACTTCTCTCTTCTGTTGCCATGTGAAGAAGGATGTGTTTGCCTCCCCTTCTGCCATGATTGTGTCTTGAGGCTTCCACAGCCATGCATAACTGTAAGTCAATTAAACCTCTTTTCCTTACAAATTAGTCTTGGGTGTTTCTTCATAGCAGCATGAGAACAGACTAACACAAATTCTATACTAAATTTTACTAGGAATCACACCAGGAAAGGTCAAAGAAGAGATTTTTGACTAGGGATTCAGTGCTGGTTTATGTGACTCTCTAGGGCTAGTGTGTGGACACATCCAACAAAGAGCCATGTTTACGGATGGAGAGGCTGAAAAGAATACTAGAAATTAGACAAGTGGTCCTCAATTTTGAGTGTGCTGCAAAATCACCCAATTGGGGGCTTCATAAAGTAAAAAGTGCCTGGCCTGACTTCCTGGGAATTTCTGATTTGTAGATCTAAAATGGGAGCTTAGAATTTGCATTTCTAACCATCTCACTCCCAGGTAATGCTACTGCTGCTCATTCAGGTAACACATTTGCAAATTACTGACTTAGACCTCTCCTGGAGAGCTGGCCCAGTTCAGGGAATTTGAACAGGCTGCTTGCTCTGTGATCTGCACTGAGAAGACGTGATTTCAGAGATTTCCAAGAGCAGTACAGAAATAATGTAACTAAGGGAATCTCAGAATAGCGTTAAGGGTCTTGCTTCTCCCTGATTTATACACTGACTATAATCTGGCAGAAAAAGGAGAGAATGGCCTCAATGACTCAGATGTCAGTCAGAATCAACTGAAATAAATGAAGTAGAAGATAGAATGCATGGAATTGCCTCATTAATAAAGGTTAGACATCCCTAATCTAAAATCCAAAATGCTCCAAAATTAAAAGCTCTTTGAGAACCTACATGATGCCACAAGTGAAAATTTTCATACCTGACCTTATCTGATGGGTCACAGTCAAAACAGAGTCAAAACTTTGTTTTGATCACAAAATTATCAAAAATATTGCCAGAAATTGCCTTTAGACTTATTTGTTTAAGATATACAGAAATGAATTTTGTCTATAGACTTGAGTCCCATCCCCAAGGTACTTCATTATGTAGATGCAAATATTTCAAAATCCAAACAAATTCAAAATTCAGAACACTTCTGATCCCAAGCATTTTGGGTAATGAATATTTAACCTTTCAGTTAAATACCGTACTTTCAGTTAAGTTAATGTAATTTAGCAATGTAGATCATGTACATTGATCTTACATATATCTAAGATAATTTATTTAATGTGTATATCCTAGAATATCTTTACTTCTGCAAAGAAAGTCTGCGCTCCTTACTTGACTGTGCCAGATCAAGGTAAAATGGGGAAGGTGGAGAAATGTCAGCCCAGGGAAAGGGGAAAGTCCATTCACCCTAGAGAAATGATTTAGAAGAAACCATATTCGTTCCTCATCCATAGACCTTTCACTTCAATTATTGCTATCTCTCAGGTAAATAGCCTTTGGAAGTTTCTGAAAAAGTGGCAAGGGTTTCAGCAACCAGATAGCATGGGGACGCATGTCACCTTATTGCAATACTGAAATGGAAACTACCTAAAATTTAGAACTGTTTTTATTTGCTTCATTGTGCTTTTTATATGCTTCATTCTAATTAGGTTTTTTGAATTTTAGATCTTGAGTACAAAGGTCGGGCATACTGTTTTGTGTTCCTTCCAGCTGAATTTCATATAATGTTGTAATCAAGGACTTGGGGAGACATTGGCATTTTTTTTTCTTTACAGATTTTCTCTTTTGCCAACAAAAAGGAATAATGATATTACATTAAAATGAACTATGTCTCAAAATATAAAAACTTTTTGGTAATCAAATGGTTAAATATTCATATTTAATTTAATTTTTTTTAATTTGAAAATAAAAATAAAATCTGCTTGGTGATCCTTTCAAGGGAAAGCTGTAGCTCAGCTCATGTATAAAAAGCCACACAAAAATGACTCTGGAGACCTTGGCTACACATTCAGCAGTCAAATATTTCAATGCTCTGTTGCTCTCGTTGCTGTTACAGGTACATGTGACAGTGCTGCAGCTATGAGTGGAATTTTAAAGAGGAAGTTTGAAGAAGTTGACGGCTCCTCACCCTGCTCTTCTGTGAGGGAATCTGATGATGAAGTTTCCAGCAGTGAAAGTGCTGACAGTGGAGACAGTGTCAATCCATCCACTTCTAGTCATTTTACCCGTGAGTACTGAAATCAGAACCAAAGTCAATTGTCTGCTTCTACAACAAAACTAATTGTGTTATTTTTATTTTTACCTTTAATTCCAGCTATGTATATTTTCCAATCAATCAAATACAAAGAACAGTTACCCAAAAATGCAATATTTTCCAGGTAACTCAGTAGATTCCTTTATTTAGAATACTTTTTGCAGTGTATTATTTGATTGTGTTAACCAACTAATTGAATTTAAAAATCATATTTCATTATTAATGCTTTTCCAAATAAACACCTAGTACTCCGGGAATAGATGGGGGAAGACAGACAATAACTCCAGTTTCAAATAAAGGTACCCTTTCATAACTGAAATGACGTTCTAGGAGAAAGCATTTTAAAAGGCATTATTAAGGAATGGAGAGTCTAGATTGTGATTAGAAGGAGTTTAGGCAGCTAGAGATTAGGAAGAGATGTGAAGGCAGCAAGCGTCTCCCAAATGTGCAAGTCTGTGCAGTCCAGTGCCTCTTTCCTAGTCATTCCTCTAGTCTCTCTTCTCCAAGGATAATATTTAAAGCCCCAAAAGAAACAAATTCTATGCTTTATTTATTTTACTTTTTTGAGATGGAGTCTCACTCTGTCGCCCAGGCTGGAGTGCAGTGCCGTGATCTTGGCTCACTTCAACCTCTGCCTGCCAGAGTCAAGTGATTCTCCTGTCTTAGCCTCCTCAGTAGCTGGGACTGCAGGCGCGCAGCACCATACCTGGCTTTTTTATTTATTTATTTGTTTGTTTGTTTTGTATTTTTAGTATAGATGGGGTTTCACCATATTGGTCAGGCTGATCGCGAACTCTTTACTTCAGGTGATCTACCCACCTCTGCCTCCCAAAGTGCTGGGATTATAGGTGTGAGCCACCGCACCCAGGCTATGCTTTCTTTTTGATTCCTTTTTTGCCACAATGTAATGTCAGCCCTTCTGTCAGGTAAGATAAAAGGAGGTTTGAAGGACTAATACGAAAAATTATCAAGGCATTGTAATCTATAGTCTAAAGGAAACTGACTAGCAATAGTTAAATAATATTTTTAAAATTTATGTTTCTTAAACAGGAAGATTTTAGTATGTTTTAATATCATGATAGATAACTGGTCTTGTTTTTTTACTTTCCAATTAGTTAATGTTATTAATATATGACTCTATAACAAAGAATTGACTTTGGCAACGTCGCAACTCCAAAAACTTAATGATTTAAACATATTTTTCAGAGGTAATAAGAAACTCAATAGCTGTTGAACATGAAATAAATCTAGCAAAATCAATAGCATTCCATTAAGCAAGCACAACTAATTAGACAATATGATGAAAAGATTACAATTATTATAGCAGAAGAATTCATAAAATATTTAGGGGCAAAGTTATTGTGTGATGTAGGTGGTCTACAAATACTTTGACACATATCCATGATAGTGTGAAATGAGCTTGTGCTTTTGGCTCAAAAGAAGAGCTGTACTTACATTTTTCATCTTAATACTAGTAGTGATAATATTATCTCATGGGATTTTGCAAAGATCAAACAGAGCAAGTGAGATAATACACATGAAAAGAACTTTGTAAAATATCAAGTACTAGGCAGATGTTAAATTAAAAATTATGATCATAGCTAACATTTATTGGATACAGGCTATGCTCCAATAGCTTTATATTCATTATCCATACTCCTTACAGCAATTCTGAAAGTAAGTAGTATTGCCTCCACTCTACAGAGGAAACAACTGAAGCTCAGAGACTAAGTATCTGTCACAAGATCACACAGAAGTTGAGCCTAGATATATACACATGTCCTACTACATAGTCTCTACCTGTTGCATGGTCTTATTTTGCCCCTTAATTATATAATATTGGACATATCTTTAAAATGTTATTTCTTGTGGGTTATAATAGAAGACTTGAATTATTGAAGAGGCAGATTATGTTTCTAGATATAAAGATAAAGCCATTAATGGTTTCAACATTTATTTATAAATATAAGAGAAAAACTGAAACAAAATATTCAACTGGCATTTCTTAGGTGACAGAATGATAAAAATTGATTTGGAGAAATAAACTAATGAGAATAAAAAGATATTTTTAAAAAGAAGCCATAAATGTTGAAAAGCCATTTCAGATATCAAATTATAGTAGGAAACAATATAACTGATGTCTTTTCATAATGTGCTCTATTTAGGAACCAACATGTTATATATGAAAATTTTACATATATAAGAAAAGAGCATTATAAGGCAATGAGAAAGGGAAAGACTATTTAATAAATGGTTGTGGCATTAAGAAATTGGAAAAAGAAATGATTTAGACTTCTATCTCACAATATAGGCCAAAATACCAGATAGATTACATGGATAATTTTTTTCATTAATGAGGAAAGTTGCATTTTGCCAGACATTTAGTAGAATCACTATATGAACTCTGGTATGAGAAGAAAAAATAATCACATTAAAAATACTTAATATATTTAGTGATGTAAAAATATTAAACTTATCTGCTACTTAAAAAAACAAAGCCTAAAGTAAAACAATTTATACTGGAAAAAATATGTGCAGTTAATATAGCATTATTTTCTGTTCAGAGCATAACAAAAGTACATGTAATTTCTTGAGATAAATACAAAGACACACATCTTTACAGTAAATCTACATAGTAGGAAATGTGATTAGCAAATATTTTAAAGCATTTAACAACAATAATAACAAAAATACAGACTAAAAATACTAATGAGTTTTCATTAGTATGAAATCACAGAGATTTCACCCTTTGAAATTGGTACTCATTTCTTCATTAAAAAATACTAAGACCTAAGTGCTGGTGAAGGTTGCAGTACATTGTAGGCACATACATCTATTAATGGCAGTGATATTTAAAAAGCACTTTGGAAATACCAGAGCCATAAAAACATTCATAGGTCTGTACTTGAGAGAATTTTTCTGAAGAGAGAAACATTACGATCAAGGTGAAAACTGTATAAACGAAAATATTTATGGTTGATAGTAGCACCAAAAAAGAGGGGTTGGAGAGGAGGGAGAGAAAGATAACTTAGAAGAGTGAGGAAATGAGCCATTAAGTTATGGTAACACATTCATTAATTTATTTTCATTGTAGTTATGAAGACCTTTTGGCAATATATACAGTGTTTGTGAAATAATGATAAGAAAAGCAGAACACAATATTTTATCTATACTGTCAATCAAAGTCTAAGTCTATGCCTGCACAAAGGTAAAGAATGGCAGGGTGTCCCAACAATTGGAAACAATTTGATTTGTTGAGGAATTAAAATTACAAATGAATTTTTATATTTATTAATTTTTATTTCTGTTAATTTTATATGTGTTCTCACAATAGCCAATTTAAACTGCTAAAATTATAACTGTAGTTCACATTGTGTTTATGTTTGCAAAACAGCAGATTGAAATGGCATGGTAAGCTAAGACATATATCAGTCAACAAATACAGACTGTTATAAGTTATGTTCAACAGATTATTTTTTTCATTGAAGAAAATAGACTTATTTTACGATGTCTAAGAAGTCATTGAAGTGTTTCAGCACATCATTTAATATCAGTGGTAGTGGCAATGGTTAGTTTATAACATGCTGTTTTAGATTTGTAAATCTAAATAGAATCTGGCAGGGATTTCTCATACTTTTTAAAAATAAGAAATGATTTTAAAAAACGGCTATTTTCAATTAATAGTCTGCTTTGTTCACTATATTCACATTATGAAGAGATATAAAGTGGGAACAATAGTAAAGAATCAATCAAAAAACAAAAATTCTAACTGGAATATTTGTTGCAGAAAACATTTGAGAGTTTGGGCACAGTGGCTCATGACTATAATCCCAGCACTTTGGGAGAGCGAGGCAGGAGGATTGCTTGAGCCCAGGCATTTGAGACAAGCCTGAGTAATAAAGTGAGATCCCCATCCCTAAAAAAATTTTTTTAAAGAATAGTCAATTATGGTGGTGCATGCCTGTGGTCCCAGCTACTTGGGAGGATTGCTTGAGTCCAGGAGGTTGAGGCTACAGTGAGCCATGACTACACCACTGCAATCCAACCTGGGTGACAGAGTAAGAGAAAGAAAGAAAGGGAAAAAAAAGAAAGAGAAAGAAAAAAGAAAACATGAAAGAAAGAGAAAAGGAAGGAAGAAGAAAGAGAAAGAAAGAAAGAAAAAGAAGAAAGAAGAAAAGAAAGAGAGAGGAGGGAGGGGAAAGCAAGGAAAGAAAGAGAGGAGAGAGGGGAAAGAAAGGAAAGGAAAAAGGAAAAGAAAAGAAGAAAGAGTAAAGCAAAGATTGGAGGTGGGTTTTTTTGTTTGTTTGTTTTTTGTTTTTTGTTATTTTTGTTGTTGTTTTTGTTTTGAGACAGGGTCTCACTGTTACCCGGTAGCTGGGACCACAGGTGCATACCACTGTGACCTACTACACTGAGCCGTTTTTTGTATTTTTTATAGATACTGGGTTTCATCATGTTGCCCAGGCTGTTCTCAAACTACTGAGCTCCAACAATCCCCCTACCTCAGCCTCCCAAAGTGCTAGGATTACAAGCATGAGCCACAGTGCCCATCCTGTGATCTAAGGGTTTTAGCCAGTGTAGGAGTAGCTAATAGAGTTTCTTGTTTCTAGAAATATAT
>PVKV010003854.1:82642-96760 GCA_004027835.1 Alouatta palliata
CACCATTGCACTCCAGCCTGGGTAACGAGCGAAACTCTGTCTCAAAAAAAAAAAAAAGAAATATATTTCAGATCATTTGCTAGTCCAAAAATTTATACATAATATCTAGAACACTTTTTATTTATTATGTTGTCCACATGAAGGTATGGGCTTCTCTGTAATGGTTTTGTTGGATGTTATTCTATGGTTACAAACTTTCCGAACTGTTATTATTGGTAAATTCTATTTCTTTAATCTATTTTTTACTTAAAAATGATTATTTGTCTTAGAGTAAAGGAGAATTTTTGAAGACTATCAAATTTGTGTAGCATTAACAAATGATTTAGTTTCACATTGGGATTCTTTAAAATGTGGTTACCCTTATTTAAATTTTACTCATCATGGGCTCATCTACCAAATTTAAAATATCTCATGTCCAATTTTATAGGCACTAACATATTGTGTAACATAACATTTTGTTGTCATTACAAATACAGAAATTGATAAGATTGTTTGGTATATGTCAACAGCTGTGGTAGCAGAAAATTCCATGTTATTTTAAGTTTTCTGTTAACATAACACAGAAATTTGTAGCACACCACATTATGGTAATAAAAGCTTCAAAATATAAATCAATAAGGGCATTATAGCTTTTTCCCTGGACTTCTGAATTTTGCTAGGCAACAAGCACACTTACTAGTGATCAGCCAAGGTCACATATTGTACTCCCCTTGAGATAGAAACATCAGATTCTGTATTGCTGTGAAACACTTTGTTTCATCAAATCCCTGTGGTTCTATAGCCAATCAGCCTGTACTTGAGCACTATCGAGAGGAGAGCTACAGAGAAACTAGAGAGGAATGATTTTTTTTCTGCCCTCTCAAGGTTCTTGGCCCTTCACATAAGTAATGAGAAGCTATGTAATAAGACGTAGTCCCAAAAGGAACACATTATGTCTCCGGAAACAGAGTGTTTCAACAAATACATGTACAGTATTTAAGAAGTAAAAAATATCAAGAAGTAAAAGGGTACACATTCTAAATTGCATATGAATGCAAGTAGTAGATGTCCTGCAATAGAATTAAGATTTTTGTTAATTTCCAAAACACTTTCACATTCTTGAGTTAATTTACTAGCCAAAAACTCTTGTGTGATTAGGAGCCAATTATTTGCTCACTTTATAAAAGTAGAAATTAACATTCATAAATATACTTATACTTTACCCAAGAGCTAAGATAGAACCAACCTCCCTCCCTCCCTCCCCTCCTTTCTTCCTTCCTTCCTTCCTTCCTTCCTTCCTTCCTTCCTTCCTTCCTTCCTTCCTTCCTTCCTTCCTTCCCTGTTCTCTCTGAATACCCAAAGCATAAATATGCCATCATGTGCAAGTCAGAGTTTTTCCCCAGTGTGATTTTCCTACTACTGGCTCCACATTTCATAATGAGATTAGACATAAAAAATCAATAGAAAACAGATTTGACATTAAACTTTGCTAGAAGTATGACTGGAACATGTCTGCTCTCTTTACCAAGCAGTTAAAAATGTATTGAAGATTTAGATTTAATTTCAACAAACATAGTATGTTACAGGCTCTGAGCTAGAACCTTTCAAACATGTCAAAGTGATATATTCCAAACAGTAAATACAGCTTGGAGATACAGTGATAAATTATGTCTGCCCACCATTGTGGTATTAGTTTGAGAACTAACTGTAGCAAAGACATATGTAGCAATCTACCCCCGATTCAATGCTTTTGTAAACAATGGAAGAGTGTTTAGGACAAGCTGATGAACGCAGCAGTCTTTCCTTAAGCAGGAGGAAGAACATCATGATGCTCAAAAGAGCCTTTCTAGTCTGTAATAATGTGCTTCTAAGAAAAAAGATCCAAAATAGCATCATTAGTTAGAGTTAAGACCAGCAGAAAAGGAAACAGCATAGATAAAGGTGCCTCTGAAAAGCTATTCTATTAAGAGGTTCCCAGACTCTTCATACCCACTTACGCCTGGGAAAGAACCAATCAGCTTTGGCTTGTGAGACCAGATCTTGGACCAGCTGCAGATCGTATCTAGAATCATGCAGATCATAATTAGGTCGTGTTCAGACACGTACCAGTTGAATCATTAGGTGTTTATTGTTGGAGATAAAGGAGTTAAGTAAATTATGAGTGGAGGAAGATATTTATGAGCTAGTAGTGTTTTGGAAAATAGTCACTTGAATATGCAATAAGGCCTGTTGACTGATACAATAGAATTGTTATCAGATCATCATCTGCAAGATTGTCAACTCCAGTAATGATAAATCAGAAATAGTCAACCACTGCTACTTCCTCTAATCTTACTGAGACCATTTTTTAAACTGAATTGTCTCTTCTTTCCTCCCAATTTCTATTAAAGTTCTATACCTGCTACAAGTTTCATATCAAATATTTCTTTCTCCATGAAAACTTCACCAAGTCTCTCCTTTGACACATTCTCTTCACCATCTCCTCAGAATCTCCTGATATTTCATCAACATTCACAAACTTTGGCAATGGTTTTCCTTCTTCTTTCCATCCTAGTATTTTCCACCAAACTGAGTGATGTCAGTAACTGCGTGATGGCTCATAGAACCGATCAGCCTGTAGTTTCCTTGAGCACTCTGACCTGGATTCCTTACTTCTATTGCATTCATGTCTTTTACCATCAATCCATTTAGCAGCTGATGTCTGCAACTTCACCCACAAGACTTTTCAAACCAGACCAATTCTCCCTCTGAAATACTCAGTTCTAGTATTACAGAATCAGATCATAACCTCTTTTCCTTCCATTTCCTTCCTATCCTCACCCACCTTTTTTTTCCTCTTCTTTTCTTGAGATACAGTTTTGCTCTTGTTGCTCAGGCTGGAGTGTAATGGAGCGATATCAGCTCACCACAACCTCTGCCTCCTGGGTTCAAGCGATTCTCCTATCTTGGCCTCCTGAGTACCTGGGATTACAGGCATGTGCTACCATGTCCGGCTAATTTTTTGTATTTTTAGTAGAGACAAGGTTTCTCCATGTTGGTCAGGCTGGTCTCGAACTCCTGACCTCAAGTGATGCCCCTGCCTCTGCCTCCCAAAGTGCTGGGATTACAGGCATGAGCCACTGTGCCTGACCACCCACTTTTTTTTAACCTCATCTCTTGTTTTCTGCAATGTAACACTTGCCCCTTGTCTTTATATATCTTTCCATGCTTCACCAATTGCTCCATTATTTCAGTATTTTATTTTATTTAAAGGCCAGGACTCTTTACCACTTTCCTGCTGTGTTCTTCACTCCATATCCATTTTTTATTCAAAACATTTGAAAACAAAAATTTTAAGAAAGTTTTGGAGAAAATGACAAAACTGTGTTTTCGAACTCAGCTGCTCATTAATGCCACACAACCATCCCAACCAGGTCGATTTTCTGACCACCTCAGAGCACACAATGTTCAGGTCTCCTCCAACCACTTTTCCCTTCCTCCTATTTCATGTACAGCATATCTTGGTTTCTCATGATCTTGCACCCTTCATTTATATTTGTTATTACCCACAAGTCTTTACCCTAAAAGGCAGGGCTCTCAAAATGAGTTTTGAAGGAATGAATGTAAGCTCATTTTGGGCAGGAATGTATGCCTATCATCTGATCAGTATATAAGTATTTATATCAATGGATGAATGAATGGACATTTAGGCATTTAATACTTGCCATTCACTGCACTACTGTTAAGACGTGGAAATATAAAAGTAAATGAGATATGATCCCGTTTCTGAAGAAACTCATAATCTAACAATATTTTAGCATTTCTCCAACACTTACTGTATTTTATTTTACACTGGAGTTATTTATGCACACACCTAATCTTTTCTCGAGATTCATAGAACTTAACTATGCATTCTTCTTGCTACCTGTTGCTGGTTCAATTACTGTTAACTATTTAATAATATTTAGCTTTGTAAAACTTTTTTTTTTTAGTACAACTAAGCCTTATAAAGTATAAAAAAAGATGCATTTATTGTAAGACTTTATAATGGCACAAACATTAGTGGAAATAAATACCAACCTTATAAGCTAACTAACTATAATTTATAATTTTGATGAGTGTCATTGTGATATACCAGGATCTCGATTTAATACTTATCATATCTGAATACATGTAATGATGAACTGTGTTTTAAATAGGGTCTCACTATAATTATGCATTCTTAACATGTGCCTTTCTGGTTTCATTTGCTTATATATAGCTTTCCCAGGCAGAAACATCACTGCTTAATTGGATGCCGTTCAGCTATTTGTGTGGGAGCTGTATAACACACTTGAGGGAGCCTGAGTTGTTTTCACCTTCACCATCCTTTGAATTGGCTAGGGAAAAAGGGCATTACTAAGTCAGATCACTAACATCATATAAATACAGTTCATTTAGTTCTTGTTTGATCTGTTTTAAATTCAGGATCAGGACCTCACATTTAGCCTTAAAAATAGTAACATTCGATTTAGCTCTTTGTTTCAGCCTACTGAGATTTAAAAAATTTTTCTGTCTTCTTATATATCTGCTTTTTCTCCCACAGTCATGTCTTATATAAATATATCTGAAATCCATCCACTTATCTCCATTTATTTTGTACAATATCACCATTCTTTTTCTCCTGGACTGCTACAGGAGCCTTGCTCTCTCTGCTTCCTCTCTTGTTCAAACCTCAGCCTCTTCTCTATGCAGCCACCTTTCAATCATTTTCAGTTCATCAATCACTTTCAATTGAACTCATTTTTGTGGCTTCCAAAATTCTGTACTTCCGTCCTATGCTTGAGCCTTCACTCTCCTGCCTTTTGTCCATCCCCAAACTCCAGCTGCAGTGATCTTTACTCAGTTCTTTGAACACGACAAATTTTCTTACCCTAAAATTCTGTTTGGAACAATGTTCCCATGACTGACTCCTCATATTTCAGGTTTCAGCCTAAATATCATTTCTTTAGTGTAGCCATCACTGGTCACCTCCATCTAAAGCATGTAGGCCCAAAGTCCTCATCTCTGAGAGATAAGCATGAAAATTTTGACAGAAAAAGATGATAGATATCTTGAAGCTGCTTTCAAGTAACCTAGAAAAATAGAGAGACAGATGAAATGAGACCAAAAAAATATTGAAGCTTGGGCTTACTATTCTACTGTTTACATTCATATAGAATTATAGTTTTCCATAATACATTTTAAGAATATAGATGCATATGATTACCACTGCACTACAGCCTGGATGACAATAAGAGTATGTCTCTAAAACAAAAAATTAAAACAATTTATAGGTCCAACTTGTCCTAAAATTCTTGTGAAAGAGCCAGGGAATATGGCCAAGTACAACTTTGAAAAAGAATAAGGAAGAGGTGAGGAGTGTGCTAGCCTAATAGATCTCAATACTTGAAAAGCTGAAATAGTTTAAAACCCATGGAATTAGCTCAAGAGTCTTCACATGGAAGAAATAGGGAACCTGGACTCAGACCCACATTTAAATGGCAACATGGTATGTGACAGAGAAGACATTGTAAATGAGTTGAGAAATAAGAATCTGTTTCAATGAATGGCTTTTTAACAAAAAAGATAAAATTAGATCCCTAGTTCATGCCATATATGAAAATAAATTCCCAATGAACTAAAGATCTAAATATTTTTTTAAATTATAAAACTTACAGAAAAAATATAGGAAAATATATGTATGTCAGAGTAACATGCTATAGCATGAACTGTAAAAATTGTTATATATTTGGGTACATTAAAATAAAACTGAATATATGACAAAATACTCCATCAAGAAAGTAAAAAGACAAGCTACAGACTAAAAGGAGATATTTACAAATCATTAACTGACAAGAAATTTGTATTTGAATATAAAAGAACTGCAAAAATAAAGAAGGGCTAATATAGCAAAAAAAATAGACATAGAACATGAGCAGATAATACACAGAAAAAAGGCTAATACAATTATGAACAGATGTGTAACTCTGTTAGAAACCAGAGAAATTAAAATTGAAAGAAGACATCATTTCACATATATCCTATAATCAGATTAGCAAAATTTTAAGTGTTTGAAAATACCATGTATTGACAAGCATGTGCTGAAGGCAGAACTCTCCTAAAACTGGCATTAGTGTCAGGTGGTTACATTACTGAGGAAACCACGTGAAAGTTAAACCACAGAATAATTGCCCATTTGAATAGAATTGCATAAGGAGTAGTTGGTTAATATTATGACAAATTAGATAATAAGTTGAATTGAATAGCAAGATGTACATATATACACAGTTAAGTGTAATACACAAGTTGCAAAATTCTCTAGTATGATAGTACTTTTGTAATTAAAACACACACAGAGAGCAACACCATATTTTATGGAAGTAAAAATATACATAGGAAGGGAAAATACACAACAATGTGAGGCTTAGAACCTCTGGAGATGAAGAGTAGAATGGATGGAGTATCTTAGCTGCATTCTCTTAATTTTTTTAATATTTTAAGAAGAGAAATCTGAAAGAATTACGGCAAAACATTAGCATCCATAAAAATGGGTATAAAGCACATGTTATTTTCTAGAAGGCTGAAATATTTTATAGTTTTAAAATATGTTTTAAATACCTATTGTATGTATTTTCCACACCTTTCAATTGGGATGAAAGTCCATAGATCACCTTACCACCCCCTCATGCCATTATTTTCTCTTTCAGTAACTCCCCCCTTTTTTTCCTTCATAGGACATATCACAATTTGCAACCAGTTTATAGTATACTGGTTTTCTTTTGTGTATCTGTCTTCTTTTGTATTCCTATTAGGAATGGGCAGAAGAACTTTGTAGCACAACATTAGAAACTTCCAGGCCAAACGTGGCCATTAATTAGAACTACATTTTAACAAATCCATTCAGAGCATTTATCTTGGTATGATATGATACCAAGTGACAGCCAAATATTCACGTTTTCTTGAGATCCTTTCATACATATTTATTACCAAGTTTTAAAAATAGGGAGCCATATCTTCCCCAGATGTTCCTCTCCAGTCTCCACAGTGACATTTGAAAAATCACCCATAAAAATTCCTTCTGTGCTATAAATAGACTATACACTGTCACACTGTATATACAGTTATATGTTCCACATAACATTTTTCCCCTGAGGTATTAAAACAGAATATTGTTTCTTTAGTTGATCATCAGTAAAGTAGTTGTCTTGGGTTTGGGAGCCATTGTGAAAGAAAAATATTTAAGTTTGCTCTGATATTTCTTTCCCTAGTGCATCAGTTGAACTTGTGAGAATGGACTTCACCGCAAACTCATTCCATTTGTTGTAACTCAAAAAGCCACAACCAAGGAGCCAGAATATTCTCACTCTCGGTTTAGCTCTGTCACAGTTCACTCTGACTTTGGTTAAATAATTTAACCTGTTTCTTGATTTGCAAAATGTGAGAATAGATTGGTCTTCAAAGTACTTAATTGCATCACATTTCAGTAATCCTTCCCTCCAAATATAGCATGCCTTCAATAGTCTCTTTCGCTTGAGTTATCTACAGTGTCATATTTAAGGACATCTTTGTATTTTCAAAGTTTATGCTTGTGTACTATTATTTACATATATGTATAACAGAATATTTTATTGTAGCTTGTAGATCCCACAAAAATGAAAATCATGAATTATTTTTATGGTATTTTGTCTGGGGGCTGGCTTAAACAGATAATGCACTCAAAGTATAGTACAATAGAAGTTTGAAAAAGTTTAAAAACAAGATCTTAGTAAAAATAGTGAATGATGGTTAGAAAGGGGAGTTGTATGTGTATGTTATTCCACTGGCAATGAAAAAAACATTTATGTAGTTCATGATTTTTAACAACAATTTTCAAAGCTGCCTTTCAATGGCATAAGTAAATGTTCACTTTGGAATGTCTCATGAACACAGAGAAATATTCTGACTGGGATATTTAAAAGAAAGTAACTAAACAATTAAGAGTTGGAAGGAATGATTTACCTGGAACATTTTTAAAAACAGGTAGTCATCTAATATCACCAAATGTTATTTATAAAGCTTAATATCTACATTTGTCTCATGTATGTGCTAATTGTAGTGAGCTTAACCCTACTTGTCAACAGAATATGCAGGCATATATATAGACAGTATGTTTTAAAAGGCTTTACCCGTCTTAAAATAATGACTGAAATTCCCACCATTAATGTGATCCCTTTGGAATGGTTCCTTTGTGATGACTATTAAAATCTGCATACAGATAGCAGTCTAGTAGTTAAAGAAGTAGTGTCTGAAGTCAGATTACTTAAATTCTCATAAAAGATGTTCTATTTAGAGGCAAGTAATGAAATATCACCCACCTTTGGTTTCCTTATCTATAAATACTGACAAAAAAAATAGTACAGTATCTGCCTTATAAACTAAAATGAGTGAATACAGGCAAAACACTTTACATTTTACTTGACATTTACTAAGTACCCAGAAAATGTTAAATATGATGACAATGATAATGATGATGATGATATTGATATTTTCAAGGAGGGAAAACATACATTTTATTAATAGTTATTCAGAAATTCTAACTAAAGAGAGTAGGTCTCCAGACAAAAGAGACATGTGACAGTTACGCTTTTGGAAGAGTGGGAGAGAAGCCTGGAAAAGATCAAGATTAGAGATGCAAATATTAATGTCTTTAGTTGCAGGCAGATCATGTAACTGTGAGAAGCAGCCAGGTGTATGACAAGAGGGATGAATCACAGCAGCTACAGAAGTAAGAGTTCACAGTATTTATTCTTTCTGTTCTTGCTGGCGTTAGTCCTAAAATATCATGAGTTGAGAATAATAAGCACAGCAGTAATAACTGGCATTTACTGAACTTTCATTAAACATTCAATGGGAGGGACTGCCCTGACATTTTACGTGCATTATCTTACTTACTTAGCACAACCCATGAGGCATCTGAAGCTTGAAAAGATTTTAAGTAGCTGCCTAGGTTTACAAAGCCAATAAGCAGTTGGGCTAGCATTTGATTCTATGTCAGTCTGAATCTGTGTCCTAAGCCTTAATATCATTATATTACATTGTTTCCCACAAAGAGTGTTGAAAACAGCATGATCAATTTTTCTCAATCTAGCATCTCTTTTGAAATTTCTGAAAACAACATTTTGTATCCAACTCAGAAAATATAGTAAAGTGTATTGGTAATTAATAAAACAGCACATAGACTCAATTTTAAATGAGAGGAGCTCTACAAATATTACACAGGCTGGGTTCAAACAGAATACCCTGTATTTGCTTACTCATTCTTTCATGCATAAAACTTTTTGTTCTGGCATCATACATCTTTGTTTTCTAATGGCATGGTTAATAGTCAGAACTTCGTCCTCTTGGATTTTTCTAAAACTGAACCACCTCAGTCTTCCTTTGTATTTATTTATTTATTTGAGTGGTATTTTCATTTCCTTTGAGTAAAAGGAGAAAGGAAGAAGAGTTGCTGACACTGTCATGACTGAGGGGGTAAGATTGGGCACTGTGGTACCACCCAGCCAGGGCTGCTTTCTTGCAGGAAATGCTTCAGAGCTGCGGAGACAGGAGTAATTTGGCAGCTGCCGCCTCCTTGATTGACCGCATCAGGCTTTAAAAATATCAGTGAGCTCATTAGCATCAACCTTTAGCAGAACTCTCAAGACCATCTTAATGGAAACATGTGAGAGCTTTTATGAGTGCACTCCAAGTTACGATTTACGGGAAATAGTCACAACAAGTGTTTGCTTGAAGTCTGTTGGACTCATTCCTCTGAGCTTTAGGCACTATGAGAACATCAATAAAGCATGACTTTTGTGTAAATACCAAGGCAGAGAAATAAGTATAACCGTTATCAAGGACAATTTGCTAGAAGAAATGGACAGTAACCTGCTTAAAAGTTGAAGAGGGAGGGAGGGAGGAGAGAAGGAAGAAGATAATGCAATTGATTAGATTGAAAATGTATATTTATATGCTCAGAATATGGGATTAGGAAAAGAAAAAGTGTAGTAAGCAAGGGGAAGTATTGCAGAATGGAGCTCTGTGATTGGCTCAGGCACGTAGAAAGAAAGCAAGTGAGGGATAAAGCAAGTGAGAACACCGAAGATTACTATGTGAGGCAACACGATTGTTAATTAGCTAGATTTAACCATTTCACTATATATACTTTGAAACATATGTTGTACGTAATAAATACATACAATGTTGTTTGTCAAGTTAAAAAAAATGAAAGAATAAAAATTTTGAAACCAGTTGCTACTGCACCAGATACCATCTCTTAGTTTCTAGTTAAGAGACCGAATCTTTTCATTTCAACCTCATGGTAAGGGTGGGTTTCCTTTCCAGTGGTAAAAATGTGAGCTTTAAAAATGATGCTTACTCTTACATTTTACATAAATTAACATATTTTAGTTCTTACTGCAATTCTATGAAATAGGTTCTATTTTTAATCTTAATTTTACAGATGATGAAACTGGAATTTCAAGAAGTTCAGTAACTTTCCCAGGATCCTACTGTTAATAAAGTTGTGAAGCCAGATTCAAACCCAGACCAGTCTCAATTCAGTGTTTGAACTCTTAATATAATGCCTGTCTGTAGAAGCTTCAAAGTTTCTACTTAATGATGTGCAGTTCTTAATCTTGCTTGATTTTAACATATGCAGAATTCTGGTATAAAATGAAATCAGTGTAATTTACTTAAAGTCTTTATGGTATAGCATTATTTATAGTGCCAGAAAAGTAAAAACATTTATAATTTAACACATTTGCTCTTGCCTTTATCTTTTTTTCTATAAAAATTACACTTACGTTGTCTAGGAAATATTTACAGAACCACAAGATGCTTGCCAAAGTGCTTAATGCTTTTTCCCGTATACAAAGATGTGAAACATTTTTGTTGCTATTCTTGGTAGTCAATTAATTCTCTAATTTTCAAAACTGTATTATGTCTATAGTAACAACACTGATTACCTTAGAATTTCTGAATAATAAACTATGTGTGTGTAAAGCAGTGTGCAAAAGAGTACTATATGACCTGCATTCATTTTACTATCATTTAGGGAAAAGTATCAGTTATAACCACTTAAATCAACATACAAATACCAGCAGTGTGTCTGTACTTCAGGAATGAAGTAGAAATTATCATTTCTTTGTGTTGTGAACATTCAAAATCCTGTCTTCTAGCTTTCTGAAAATATGCACTAAATTATTATTAGCCATTTTCACCCTGCAGGGCACAGAACACTAGAATTTATTTCTCCCATCTAGTTACAACTTTGTATGTATTAGCCAACATCTTCCTATCCTCCCCTTCCCCTGCAGTTCCCAGCCTCTAATAACCAGAGTTCTACTCTCTACTTTTATTAGCCCAAATTATTTTTTAACTATCACATATAAATGAGAACATCAGCGATATTTGTCTTCCTGGGCCTGACTTACTTTATTTAACATTGTGTCCTCCAGACTCGTTCATGTGGCCATGAATGACAGGATTTTATTATTTCATGGGTGAATAGTATTCCCTTGTGTCTATATACCACATTTTCTTTATCCATTCATCTGCTGATGGACACTTAGGTTGATTTCATATACTGGCTATTGTGAATAGTGCTGCAGTAAACATGGTATCTCTTCAATATACTGATTTCCTTTCTTTTGGATAAATACCCATTAGTGGGATTGCTGGATCAGGTGGTAGTTATATTTGTAGTTTTTCTTAGATACCTCCATACTGTCTTCCATAATGGCTGTACCAATTTACATTCTTACCAACAGTGTATCTGTGTCACCTTTTCTCCAGGTTTTTGTCAGCACTTGTTTTTTTGTCTTTTTGATGAGAGCCATTCTAGTTGGGGTGATATGATGTCTGATTGTGGTTTTGATTTGCATTTCTCTGATGATTAGTGATGTTGAGCATTTTTTAAAATAATACTTGTTGGCTATTTATATGTCTTCTTTTGAAAAATATCTATTGAAATCTTTTGCCCATTTTTAATTGGATTGGTTTTATGTTCTTGAGTTGTTTGAATTCCTCACATATTCTGGATATTAGTCTCTTGTCAGATGAATAGTTTGAAAATAGTTTCTTCCCTCTGTTGTTTCCTTTGTTATACCCAGGATTTTCATCCTGATATAGTCCCATGTATCTATTGTTGTTTTTGTTGCCTATGCTTTTGAAGTCTTACCCATAAACTCTTTTCTTAGACCAATGAGATGAAACATTTCCTCTGTGTTTTTGTATAGGAGTTTTATAGTTTTGAGCCTTATATTTAAGTCTTTAATTCATTTGGAATTGATTCTTGCCTATGGTGAGAGATAGGAGTCTGGTTTTCTTTTTCTGCATGTGGATATTCAGTTATCACCAAACCGCTTGTTGAAAAGATTGTCCTTTCCCCATTGTATGTTCTTGGCAGCTTTGTTGAAAACAGGTTGGTTGTAAATTGCATGAATTTATATGTGGGTCTTCTATTCTGTCCCAGTGATCTATGTGTCTGTTTTGATGCCAGTGCCACACTATTTTGGTTACTATAGCTTTGTAGGGGATTTCTAAGTCAGGTAGTGTGCTGCCTCCAGGTTTGTTCTTTTTGATCAGAATTGCTTTGGCAATTCTAGGTCTTTTGTAGTTCCATATGACTCTTAGAGTTTTTTTTTTTTTTTTTTTTTTTTTTCCTGTGAAGACTGTCATTGGTGTTTTGATAGGGATTGCATAGATTTGCAGATTGCTTTGAGTAGTATGGTCCTTTTAACAATATGAACTCTTCCAATCCATGAGCATGGATATCTTACTATTTTTTGTGACTTCTTCAATGTCTTTCATCATACATTTCTTTAATGTTTTTTCATCATACCACTGTGCCTGGATAACGTTTGCAATATTTGTTGTAAGATCTTTCTTACAATGTGTTAGATTTATTCATAGGGTTTTGGGGTTTTTTTGTAGCTGTTTTAAATTAATTTTTTTTTCAACTAGTTCACTATCAAAGTATAGAAACACTACTGATATTTGTATGATAATTTTGTACCCTGTGACTTTGCTGTTAATATTTATCAGTTCTAACAGCTTTTTGGCGGATGCTTCAGGTTTTGTTACGTATAAAATCATGTCATATGCAAAGAAGGACAATTTCACTTACTCTTCCAATTTGGATGCCCTTTATTTATCTTGCTATGACCAATCGCTATGACCAAGACTTCTAGAACTATGGTGGATAAGAGTGGTGAAAGTGAGCATCATTGTCTTGTTCCCGTTCTCAGAGTAAGGGCTTTCAGCTTTTCCTGATTCAGTGTGATGTAAGCTGTGGGTTTGTCATATATGGCATTTATTGTGTTGATATATGTTCTTTCCATATCTAATTTCTTGACAGTTTTTAATCATGAAGGATTGTTAGATTTTATCAAATGCTTTTTCTGCATCTATTAAGAAAATAACATGGTTTTGACCTTTATTTTGTTGATGAGTTGTAACATATTTATTGATTTGTGTGTGTTGATATGCTGTGTTTACATTTTCATTCATTTCAATAATTTTTTTAAACTTCCTTCTTTATTTCTTCATTGGCCTAATAAATGGTTAGGAGCATATTACTTAATTTTCATGTATTTTTACACTTTCTAAAGTTTTTCTGATTATTGATTTCTATTTTTTATTCTATTGTGGACTGAAAAGATACTTTATATGACTTTGATTTTTTTTCTATTTGTTAACATTTGTTTCATGGCCTAAAATATGGTCTATCCTGGAGAATATTCCATGTGCTGAGGAAAAGAATGTGTATTCTTCAGCCATCGGATTTAATTATCTGTAAATGTCTGTTAAAGCCATTTGGTCTAAAATGAAGTTAAGTTTGATGTTTCTTTGTTGACTTTTTGTCTAAATCATTTCTCCAATGCTGAAATCTGGTGAAGTCCTATTATTGTTTTTGTGTCTCTCTTTAATAATATTTGCTTTATATATCTGAATGCTCCAATGTTAGATGCCATATATACTTACATTCTCTTGCTGAATCAATCCCTTAATTATTATATATAATGATTTTTGTCTCTTTTCATGTTTTTTTAAATTTAAAATCTATTTTGTCAATGTAATTGTATCTATTTCTGCATGCTTTCTTTTGTTTTCTCTTTA
>PVKV010003854.1:96860-137602 GCA_004027835.1 Alouatta palliata
TTTTTTTTTTTTTTTTTTTTTTTTTTTTTTTTTTTTGAGACAGGGTCTCACTCTGTCACCCAGGCTAAAGTGCACTAGTAAAGTCACAGCTCACTGCAGCATCAACCTCCTGTGCTCAAGTCATTCTTCTATCAGCTTCCTGAGTATCTGGCACTATAGACACATATGATCATACCATTATATCTAGCTAATTGTGTGTGTGTGTGTGTGTGTGTGTGTGTATTTTACAGATCTGGTCACTCTATGTTTCTCAGGCTGGTCTTGAACTGCTGAGCTCAAGTGATCCTCCTGCCTTAGCCTCCTGAATCACTAAGATTATAGGCCTGAGCCATCATGCCCAGCTTCCATCCCTTCACTGTTATTCTACATGTATCTTTACAGATGAAGTGAGTTTCTTGTGGGCAGCATATAGTTGGGTCTTGTGTTTTTATCCATTTATCCAGTCTATATTTTTTAACTGAAAATTTTAAACTATTTACATTTAAGGTTGTTATTTATAGGTGAGGACTTACTCCTATCATTTTAATTAGTTTTTTATTGTTTTGTGTATACTTTTTTCCTTTCTTACTTTTATTGTACTTATTAGTAATTTGGTGGTTTTTCTGTAATGATAACATTCAATTTGTTTCTCATTTGTTTCTTTCTCATTTGTGTACCTGCTGTACCAGTACATTTTATACTTTTGCGTATTTTTATGATGGTAGGTATCATTTTTTTTCTTCCAGATGTCAGACTTCCTTAAGCACTTCCTGTAGGACCAGACTGATAGTGATTAATTCAGTCAGGTTCACTTTCATGGCAAATAATTGATTTCTTTTTCATTTTGAAGGATATTTTTAACTGACTTTTTAAAAACACATTTTGAATATATTATCCTCCTCCCTCTTGACCTGTAGGTTTCTGCTCAGAAATCTGCTGTTAATATGGTAGAGATTCCCTTATATGTGAACTGATGCTTTTCTGTTACTGTTTTAAAAATTCTCTACTTTGACTTTTAATGGTTTGACTATAATGTTTCTTGGAGAGAAACTTTTTGGATTAAATATATTTTGGATTATTTGAGCTTCTTGAATCTGGATGTCTAATATCTCTTCCCATATTTGGTCATTTGATGTTTTCTCACATTTTTTCATTTTTCATTTTTTTTAATCTGACTAGGTTACTTCAAAAGACCTGTCTTCAAGTTTAGAAATTCTTACTTCTACTTGAGCTAGTCTATTGTTGAAGTTTTCAATTGTGTTTCTTATTTTATTCATTGAAGTCTTCAGTTCAGGATCAGTTTGGTTCTTTTTTATCTCTAACTCTCTTGAATTTCCCATTCAGATCATGAATTATTTTCTAATTTTTTTTATTATCTATCTGTGTTCTATTGTATGTCACTTGGTTTCTTTAAGACCATTATTTTGAATTACTTTTCAGGCATTTCATGGGTTTCCTTTTCTGTGAGGCCTGTTGCTGGAGATGTCTCTGTCATTTACAAATAACTTGCTTTGTTCAAATCGACAGTACATAAATGTTCATTTTGTTTAAGAATTGTTTAGAAGGTTAATAAAGTCAAAAATATTTCATTTAAATATGATCACAGGATTTGTGAAATCTTGCAAGCACAATTCTGACAAATTGTGGCTGATTTTTCATATATTCTATAATGTAAGCCCACAGCAGGTAGTATTAGTACTGGTAGCCCATGAATGCAGTGGCTGATATCTTACATTTGGTATTTGTAAGGTACCTCCTAATTCAGTGAACCCACACATATTTTCATAGGAGTTTATCTCTAGTCTGCTTTTCTTCAGAATAACACTTTAGAAGAGAAATGACCATCATATTGGTAACCTGGCCTCTCTTATTTTAATTTCTTTCCTGATTGTAAAAGAACATAAAGATATGGTTACATTAAGGAACAAAACAAATCACAGTTCCTGGTTAGCAGTCATAGGTCATTGTAGTCCTGGGCATTGTGTTGAGTCCTGTCAGACCACAGCTGTTCTTGGCAGCTTTTTCTTCAGGCATCCTACCAAAATATTATTATTTGTGTTGTTCTCCTTGTGTCCCTCAGTCCTTTTTTTTTTTTTTTTTTTTTAATACCATTGATGCCAACTCTGGCTTTCTTTTCTAGCATTTCACCTAAATTTCCTCCCAGCAGGCACAATTTTCCTCAAGTGTTCTTCTATTTGATCGGCTAAGAATGGAAAATGCAGAACAAAGAAATAAAATATAGCCTGGCCCTCAAGGAACCCCTAGTTTTACTGATGAGAAAAGGAGAAACAATTTCCAGTGGAGCATAGAATGAGTCAGCAGAAGCAATAAAAATACATGAAGCAGCACAAGCAGAATATTACTTTTTAAAAGGAGTATGGACCAGGAAAGTCTTACAGAGGAGAGGACATTTTAGCTGTTTGTTTTGTTTTTGTAAAAAATGATATAGTTTTATTACAGAGAATTTAGTTCAAGTTATCATTATCCCTTTCTATTTATTGTTGTTGTTCTTGATAGAGTTTGTCCCATTGGAGAAAAAAATGGTTTATTTTCAACATTTCGTTACATGTTAGTCTTGAAACCTGCAAGCATGTGTGCATGTGTACACACACACACACACAAACACACATACACAATTTACAAACATGCTTTGTGTCCCTTTCTCTACTGCCTTGGTCTTATTTACTCCTTACCTCTTATTATTTTGATTTTCCACTTGATATTTCTACCTATGTGTGCTATTAAATGTTTCTATAGATGAGAATGTTTATTTTTTTTCTTTAGAGCATTCAGCTTTACCATTTAGAGAATTTTCTTCAGATCATTTAATACATTTTCCTACTCTCACAAATCTTGAAAGGCAGGCTGAACCTTCTTTGAGCTGGTTTCTTTATTCTATTTTGAAACATCTCCTTTCTAAAAGGCATCTTACTCTATTTCTGCCATATATTTCACATTAAAAAAATAATTTCTGAGATTACCATGGCATTTGGAAAAGAGTATCTCTGAATTTGAATTTTTAAAGTTATTTTTTCTTACAGATAAATATTTTTAATTCTAGCAGCCCATTTCCCTTCTTTCATAAATGTATTGTTCATCATGCAATTAGGTGGCCAATTCTAATTTTCATTTGGTTTTATAAATCTTTTGATTGGTTAGTTCTTGGTCTATACATTTTTGTAAGCATCAAAATATTTACATTTCTAAAAATAATATACTAAAGAGAAGCATACATTTAAATGTCTTTTTTATATCTATGTGTTAGTTTAGCTGCTGCAACAAAGTAATAATAGCTTTAGCTACATTATATAGTTTATGTTTAAGCATATTATGTAGCTTAAACAAAAGAGAAGTTTATTTCTCTCCACATAAGGCTCTAATCATAAGTAGTCTACTGCTGCTATGAAAGTTCAATGGGTTTGGGAACTCATGTCTCTTCTATCTTGTTGATCCACCATGTTTAACACCATTTCCATGTCAGATCCTGACACCATGTTCCCATTTCTCCACTGGGAAGGAGGTAAGAAAGAAATGGGAGAAAAGTTACTTCTTTTAAAAATAAAACCCAAAGTTGCCATATATTATTGTTACAGTCATTACCAAAGTAAGTCACAGGATTCCACTTAACTGCAAGGAAGGCTGGGTTACTAGTTTAAAATTATATTACCAGAGAAGAAGTAAAGATGTTGGAGAAAGAGCTACTAGTCTCTATTACAGTCTACGTGCACTCATACCGCTTTCTTCTCCTCCAACCCAAACATTATGTTTCTAGGAATTTGTACTGTACCAGTGTGAGGCATCTCCCCACCTAAGCTTTTTGATAAGCAATAGGCTCCATGTATCTGCGGGTTCTGCAGCCACAGATTCGACCAGACTGGGTTGAAAGTATTTTAAAAAAAATAAAAAATAACAACATAACAATTTAAAAAAGGATACAGTATAACAACCATTTACATGGTATTTACATCATATTAGGTATTATATATAATCTAGAAAGGATTTAAAGCAAGGGTGGCCAACCCCTGGTCCGTGTACCGGTACCCATCCTATGGTCTGTTAGGAACTCGGCTGCACAGCAGGAAATGAGAGTCAGGCGAGTAAGCATTACCTCTTGAGCTCTGCCTCCTGTCAGATCAGCAGGGGCATTAGATTTTCATAGGAGCACAAATCTTATTGTGAACTGCTCCTTATGAGAATCTAGTGATAAATGTAATGTACTTGAATCATCCCAAAACCATCCCTCCCCAAACCATGGAAAAATTGTCTTGTACGAAAGCAGTCCCTGGTGTTAAAAAGGTTGGGGATCATTGATATAAAGTATGGAAGGAATGCATAGGCCCAATACAAATACTACACCATTTTATATCAGGAACTTGAGTATTCATAGATTTTGGTAACAATGGGGATCCTAGAAGGAATCCCCCATGGATACTAAGGGAACACTGTATTCATGCTTTTGTGCTAATTTACATACTGTCTTTTTAATATCCCTAGGCAGCAACATCTACAGCCATAAGATATTTTTACAGTACGCAGTCACTGAGGAATCTTTCCCTCCTTTCTGAATTTCTACTTGCTGAAACTTGGATTCTATTTATAGGTATCTGTTGTCTAGGCTTTTTGTCTCCTATTATTACTTTTTCTCTTTTTCTTTTCTTTTCTTTTTTTTTTTTTTTTTTTTTTTTTTTTTTTTTTTTTTTTTTTTTTTTTTTTTTTTTTTTTTTTTTTTTTTGAGAGAGTCTCACTCTGTTGCCCAGGTTGGAGTGTAGTGGCATGATCTCGGCTCACTGCAACCTCCGCCTTCTGGGTTCAAGTGATTCTCCTGCTTCAACCTCCCAAGTAGCTGGGACTATAGGTGTGTGCCACCATGCCTGGCTAATTTTTGTATTTTTAGTAGAGACAGGGTTTCACCAGGTTGGCCAGGATGGTCTTGATCCCCAGACCTTGTGATCTGCCCTCCTCGGCCTCCCAAAGTGCTGGTATTACAGGTGTGAGCCACCGTGCCCAGCCACTATTACTTTTTCTAACACTCTTCCTTTCCGTTTTAGAGCAACCGTAAAGGAGGCAACTGTTGCCTATTTCCTTCTCTCCACAAAAGTGAGTATCTCCTCCTCTGGCTTTCCTTGTCATAGCAGCACGTGGAGTCTATTAGCCTCATTTTTCCATTCATCTTTGAAGCTTTCTCTTACTGTTCTCACCCCTACAACCAATAAACAAGAGTCCCAGTCACCTTTAACTGTCTCTTACTTAATTACCTTGTTTCTTCTTTCATCTTCATCTGTAAAGCAGGTTCAGGGAGAGCATTCTAGAATTTTGGAGGAAAGGAAGGAAAACTACTCTTTATTTTATATGATTTGGACTTTTTAATAAAAGAATGTTATTTGCTGTTTTTAAGATTTCATGTGCATTCTGAAGCTAACGATAAAATAGATTTTAGATTCTGAATATATGCACCCCACCCTGGTTCCATGTGGCCTCCTGAAAGGAATGGATAAAGGCTTCATGCCTGCTCTGTAGAATTGCCAAAGAGGGCTTCCATCGGTCCAGTCCTTTTTTCTTCCTGAAACATTCTCTTAAGTCAGTCTTTTTATTTTTCTTTGATGTAAGCTCACAATTTCCTCACTTTCAGGGATTTAAATTACTACAAATATCCTGTGGGTTTATCCATTTTGAGGTACCCTGGTACCTACACAGTGCCTTGCTGGCCAGCTGCTCTCATCCATTGTTACACTGGTGCCTCATAAATTTCCCCTGAGAGGTCCCTCTTCTACACAAAAGCTGCCTGGGTTTTCTTCTCTTAACTAAGAAGCCTTCTTTTCATCCTACAGCCTACGAGGAAAGCAAAGCACACTGAGGTTCTCACTGCCTCTCCCTATTTCCTCCTCCTTCCCATCACCTCTTTCCTTTATTTATTCTTCCACTTCAGCAGTCTCAGCTGGTGTTCATGAGGAGTCTTTTAGGTGCCACACATCATATTGTTCACCTCTACAACCAGTGAAGTGGGTATTCTCATTTTACAAAGAGGAAACAGAGAGTGAGGGTAAGAAGCCCAACGACGGTGGGAAAGTAAATAGCGGCTGAACCAGGACTGGAGTCCCAGTCTGACTGTGAAGCCAGCAGCATCACACTGCCCCTCAGACATATGAGCCACACTGTGTTTTTATAGAAGTCATGCAGAACAACTGAAACAACGTGACAGTCCACAAGATCCCACTTCAAATCCTGACTCCCATAATTTTGGTTGTGTCCTAGGCAGGTCACGAAATGAGCTCCTTTCCTCATCTGCAAAATGGGACCAGTGATCCTTTCTTTCATTCAGTAAGTATTTACTGAGCACTTCCTATGTGCTTGGCGTAGTTCTAGGTATTGGATATGGCAGGGATTAAGACAGACACAACCCTGTTCTGAAAGAACCAACATTTGGATGAGGAGACAGGTAACAAATACACATATCATGTGTTTGCAAGTACTTTTTAAAAAATGAGGTTAGGCATGGTGGTTCATGCCCATAATCCCAGAACTTTGGGAGGCCAAGGTGGGCAGATCATCTGAGGTCAGGAGTTCTAGACCAGCCTGGCCAATGTGGCAAAACCCCAGCTCTAATTTAAAAAAAAATGTGGAAAAATTAGCCAGGTGTGGTGGGCATGCAGCTACTTGGGAAGCCGAGGCAGGAGAATTGCTTGAATCTGGGAGGCAGAGGTTGCAGTGATCTGAGATTGTGCTACTGCACTCCACCCTCAGTAACAGGGAAAGAAAAAGGAAAAAAAAATGAGGCCAGGTCCAATGGCTCACACCTGTAATCCTAACACTTTGGGAAACTGAGGTCATGAGTTCAAGACCATTCTGGGTAACCTGGTGAAACCCCATCTCTATTAAAAATACAAAAAACAGCCAGGTGTGGTGGCAGGCGCCTATAATCACAAATAGGAAGCTGACGAAGGAGAATTGCTTAAATTCAGGTGGCGGAGGCTGCAGTGAGCCTAGATCATACCACCTCATTCCAGCCTGGGCAAAAGAGCAAAACTCTGTCTACAAATAAAGAAAAACAAAAAAGAAAAGAAAAACGAAAGTGAAGAGGAGATTGTGAAAGAAATGAGGGTAAAGAAAGACTTTTCTAATAAGGTTAAACTTAAGCAGAGACTCAAATGAAGTAAAGGAAGGAACCACATGGGTATCTAAGGTACAAATGTTCCAGGCAAAAAGGCAAGTACAAAGTTCCAAAGGCTGGAGTTAATAACTAGTTCAACAGCTTGTAATAAGTTGGTCCTTATACATTGTAATGTATATGGATTGGTGTACTGCAAGTACATAAATACCTTCCTTCCCCCTTCGAAGTGTTGCCAACACTCTGTATTTCCTTGTCCAAAGCATGAGATAAACATTAGAGAGCAGAGCATTCCTAAAAGCTTACTGTTTTGTCTCATTGCTATAACATGCAGTCTCTTTTGCCACTCTCCAAGCAGGTCCGTCCAGACTGCCTATGGCTGCTACCTTCTGTTCTGCCACCTTTCAAGGCTGCTGCCCTCTCCTCTTGGTACCCAGTGGCCAGGTGGCTTCACCCCAGTATGGACCAGCCTTTCTCATAAGTGAAAGCTCTTGATTCTTCCATACTTTTAAATTAAAGGATAGAATTACTTAAATTCTTCCCAATCCAAGAAATATCCACATGCCTACCTCTGGTTTTCTGTACCCTCAATTACATCTCATTTTCTCAAGAATACAATGAACAGATTCTTTCCTTTCTATAGCTGAACTTCCTTCACCATCCTGTAGCCTTGTTGCTGGCCTCCTTTCTCATGGGACACACGTTGCTTATTTTGGCTTTGTGCTTTTATTTACTTTAAAAAAGGTTAGTTCTTCATGATTGTGTTTGAACTCCTTCACTCCCCATTTGACTGTTCTCTGTGGTCCCTGCTGGTTATCTTAGATTTTCTATTAATATATCCCGTTTTCCCACTCAATATTTGACTACTTATGGAAACCTTGTGGGGAGCTGCACAACTAAACTTGTTGTCTCCATTCAATAATCTTCTCCCTCTGGCCTGAGGATACTTTTACCTCTGAAGCATGCCTACACATTGCCTCTTTACAGCAGGTGCAGTAATTTTCCTGCCATTTTCTTGATTTCTCTATTGTCTCTGCTGGGTAGTTTATTTTTCTTTGCTTTGTTCTTCTTTCCATTACCTGAAATCCTTTCTATTTCCCCTGGAAGCTCTTTTGCACTGACTGCTCTTTCTATTATAGCCACAGGCAGCTTTCCTGAGTTCTTTTCTCTTTCATTCTGGGCTGTTGAAGCAGGCATAGCTTACTTTTACTGGAAAATGATTTGTGGCAGTCTACTAGAAATAGCCTTTTCTGCCTCTTTTTAAAAATGCACTGATATTCTCATTGAAATCACTCTTCTCCCCTCACATTGCAGAGTCATATGCAAACCATGTTTCTAGTGCCCTCCACTGACTAGAAATAACTCACTCCTACCTAAAACAAAGCTCTCTGTCCACTGAATCACACTTCTTCCTCTTGTCACATAACCTTACTTTCTCAATTGACTCCCCTACCCTTTAGAAATTATGGTTGAAAAGATGTCCTTATTTGTTCTTCACCACCCAAAGACATGGTTGGAGCATGCATTTTTCTCATTCATGAATGAAGAATGATGCTCAGAGATGTCACACGTGTTCCTCCCACAGTACACAGCCAATCACTGGAGAGCTACTTCTTGAACTGATTCTTCAGTATACCTGTTTTCTCTCCAGTTCCCTACTCTTTATATCCCAGAAAATTGTACTGGAGCTGTTAATGCTTCAAAATGTTTGCTAAAACATGCCAAAATTTCCCTTGAAGCCATTGTTGAATTCCTGAAGAGAATGGGTAGTTTTTATCCCTAGCCTGCTCAGTGGAATTGCCACAGAATCATCCTAGTGGCCCTACTCTGGCATCATTTTACACCAGATCATATCCAAACCTTATATTTCATTGCTTACTCTTGTTTAGTATGTCCTCATTACAAATGAGCCCTGAGGGATAGGTTCCAGAGATTCTCCAACCCCTGCTACAAACATACTCTTCGTTTATATCTACTCTGTCTTGATACACCATTTTGTGCCTTTTTTCCCATTTCTACTCTTGTGCCTTTTGCAGACCAATGTATCACAGCTTTCTGTACTTACTACTTCCAACATTTCTCCTCATTGACTAGTGATTCTCAAAGTGTTGACCCTGAAGTGAAAACATCAGCATCCTATGGGAACCACCAAATCAGTAAAAGTCCTGTAATCCCAGCACTTTGGGAGGCCAAGGCGGGAGGATCGCTTGAGCTCAGGAGTTCCAGGCCAGCCTAGGCGACATAGTGAGATCCCATTTCTATTTTTAAAAAGTCAAAGAAAGAAAAAGAAACTCTAAGGATGGGGCCTAAAAATCTGTGCTTTTAATAAGTACTTCAGGTGGCAGAATTTTGGAACCAGTTGGTACAGGCTCTTTATCTCTTCCTTAAATCTGTGGAAGAAAAATTGGTTAGAGTGAGAATATTTACACTATGGAAATTGACAAACACTACAAATCGGGCCAAGAGCCATGTGTTAAATATTTTCCAGCACATGACCGCTGCCGATAATCCTGTTGTAAAATTTGAGAACATTTTCATAGTTAATCTCTGAAACTCACCCTGCTCAAGGGAAATAGTCTGTTCCACTTCTGCAGGCTTCCGCCAAGTTGTTTTCCTGACATTACTCCCTCCTTCCTGCTTCAGGTTCTGGGTACAGAGGACAACAGTGCATCCTGACTGTTTGCTTCTTTCTGTCTCATTATATAATATTCAACAACAGCAGATTCTGCAGCCCTAGAACTCTCCTATAACCATGTCACTCACAATAGCTATGCTTTCTTATGCTCCAGTTCCTGCATCTCATTCACAGAGGTAAAGCTCCTGTGGTTTTTCTCCAAAATGCTATGAATCCAGGAGTACACTTATAATTCCTTTTTTTTTTCCTGTGAGGCAGCTGAGGCATCACAGGTATGTGACTTCTCCCAGGTCCTTTGGTTACTTGTTGGGCCAGAAGAGAGACCTAAATCAGAGGCAGAGTAAAATGTTCTCCCACCAGGATCATTCACGAAACATTCTCCCAAGTGAGAAATGAAGAGATCTTGATATGTGTGATTCAGAAATCAAATTAGCAAATATTAAACCCCAGAACCATCAGTAAACTGTAAAAATCCGAAGTGGTGGCCTAGCATTAATCCTATTTGATCTCCCTGGCTTTTTTCCCTTTAAAAGTCTTCATCTTTATTTATCTTCATTTTGCACTCTACCTTTCATTGATTCCCCTTTTATTTCTGGCTGCCCTACCTGCTGCATTCAGCAAGCCATTCCTTCTCTCAGATCTAGAGGACCCCAAGCTGATTTCCTGTGGTTCAGTTTTAACAGCTTAAAAGAAAGGTTGCAGCATTTTCTTTTGTACTCAGGTGAATTTGATTGTTTAAAACAAGCTTTCTTTCAAAGACTCTCAACAGACTGTACAAAAGCTTAATCATCCTATCTGTATGTAGACTAAAATAAGACCTAGGGTGCATCATCCAAGGCTGCCTATTCTTTGATTTTTGAAGACGTTAAAAAAAAAATCTCCTTTTTGGTCTCCTTTTCTGCCTGAAAAATTAAATTCTAGTGTTCTTAGGGAAGAATGCATTAATCCTAAAAGTGTATATGTGTATTTTGAATCAGTCTTTTCGTTTTCTACCGAGACAGCATTTAGAATTGCCATTTTTACTTCTTGTATACCTAATACTGACTCCTTTTCCTTCAAGATTTTGTTTATTCCCTCTGATTTATTGCCTTTCCCTCTTTTCCTGTGGTGTTACCCATTTATAATGCCTTCTCTTGATCAGTTTGAAATCCACCATATGTTTTCCTGTTTGCTATCTCCCGATCTCCCTGTGGCATTAAGTGCAGTGAATGGTGGATGCCTTGTCGGGATCCTTGAGAGCTGCCATGAATCTTTGTTCCATCAGCTGGACAGCAACAGTTTCTCCAGCCTGGGTCTCCAGGATCCTCTCCAGAACTGCCTTCAGTATCTCTTTCTCTCTGAGTTACCAAATAAAAGAAAAAGTAATCATTTTACATTTACTCCATACATGGATTTATGTCTTATGGTGAATTTCAGCACCATTTTAGGAAATATTGTCCTTGTACAACCACCCTCTAGTGGGAATTTTATCAGAAATTATTGTATTTCTCATATTATAAAGTTGATGATACTTGACATGTTCAGAATTAGCTCTTTGATTCTTCAGAGTTAGTGGAGCAAAAGTCTATTGCCTTCATTCATTTAACAAACATTTATTAAAAGCCTACTAAGAGATATACAGAGACATGTGAATGAGTACCCCAGGGAGGCTAATTATTTGTTAACATTTTCTTATTAGGGCCAAGGTCTCTAATTATTTGTACAGCTTTTTCATTATGTTCAAAATAAGAGATTTATTACCTGCACTAAATGTTATATAACATTATAACTTAATCATAATTGCCTTGCTATTGCAGTATTCTGACCCAGATAACTTCCAAGGAGGTGTATTAGAGGGTTTTAAATTTCAATGATAAAATAAATCACTTGTTCTTGGTAAACAGCAGTTATTCCCTGCATTATACGCATTCAGAATTTTGGATCCCCGGGACTATGACTTCAGGCAATTGACTAAGGGCTGGAGACAGAGAGAGAGAGAGAGAGAGAGAGAGAGAGAGAGAGAGAGAGAGTGAGTGTGTGTGTGTGTGTGTGTGTGTGCAGGAAATTGGCTCTGTCTATAAATTATAAGGGGCAGCTTGATGTGAAGACCATGAGTATCCTCAGCAGAGATAAGTGGTGCCAGTGAAGGCTTTTTTATATTCTCACTCTAGGGAGCTATTTACTTTGGTGGGAACAAGACCAATATACATGTTGCTTGTCTTCTGTGGAAATCTAATTTTACTGACACATATATTTTATTTATTCCATTGATATTCTGTAACTTCTTATGGATGCCATTATAGCAGCCAGTGGCAACTGCCCAGGTTGCCTGCCTCTGATGTATTATGGATATTAAGAAAAAGCATGATATTCAAAGACCTTAATCTATCTGAAGAAGCAGAAGTGGAAACAGATAAGTTACACAGATCAGTAAGTAAACAATCAGAACATGTCACTATGTTTAAATTATATTTTTATAGCATTCCTGTTCTATAAATCAGAAGTTAGCAAACTACAGCCTTGCAGGCCAAACCTATTCTGTCACCAGTTGTTATAAATAAAGTTTTATTGGAACACAACTACTCTTATTGATCTACCTATTGTCTGTGGCTGCTTTTGCACTATAACAGCAGAGTTGACTAGTTGCAAGAGACTGAATGGCTCACAAAGCCAAATGGTTAATATCTGGCCCCTCCCCTTTTTTTTGAGACATCACTCTGTCACCTGGGCTGGAGTGCAGTGTACAGTCTTGGCTCACTGCAACCTCTACTTCCCTGGTTTAAGTCATTCTCCTGATTCTCCTGCTTCAGCCTCCCGAGTAGCTGGGATCACAGGCATGCACCACCATGCTCAGCTAATTTGCGTATTTTTAGTAGAGACAGGATTTCACCATGTTGGTCAGGATGGTCTTGATTTCCAGACCTCGTGGTCTGCCTGCCTTGGCCGCCCAAAGTGCTGGGATTACAGGCATGAGCCACGGCACCTGGCTATATCTGGCCCTTTAAAAAAAGGTTAGTATCTTACAATCAAATATGTGTGAACCTGTTTCAAAGGGGTGGGTTTAAATTCTATTAATATTTAGAGCATCAACTGACTCAAGACTTGCTTGCAGAAATTTTACAATTTCTGTGCTGCATGGCCACATCTAGAAATGATAACAAAATATGACTATCATCACACTAAAGGTAATAGAAAATTATTAAACATTTTATGAGTGCTTAGAATATAGTGTAGGTATTCTGAATTTAGTAGGAACATGTTCTTTTCATTCTGTTATCAATGTCACAACACTGTCATCCTATTAGAAAAATAAAGTGAAATGCTGGGCATGGTAGCTCACATCTGTAATCCCACCACTTTGGGAAGCTGAGGCAGGAGGACTGCTTGAGGCCAGGAGTTGGAGACCAGTCTGGGCAACATAGCAAGACACTGTGTCTACAGAAAACTTAAAAATTAGCATGCATCAAATCAAAACTACCTTGAGATACCATCTCACACCAGTTAGAATGGTGATCATTAAAAAATCTGGAGACAACAGATGCTGGAGAGGTTATGGAGAAATAGGAACGCTTTTACACTGTTGGTGAGAGTGTAAATTAGTTCAACCATTGTGGAAGACAGTGTGGCGATTCCTCAAGGACCTAGAAATAGAAATTCCATTTGATCCAGCAATTCCATTACTGGGTATATATCCAAAGGACTGTAAATCATTCTACTCTAAGGACACATGCACACGAATGTTCATTGCAGCACAGTTTACAATAGCAAAGACCTGGAAGCAACCCAAATGCCCATCGATGATAGACTGGACAGGGAAAATGTGGCACATATGCACCATGGAATGTTATGCAACCATCAAAAATGATGAGTTCGTGTCCTTTGTAGGGACATGGATGAACCTGGAAACCATCATTCTCAGCACACTGACACAAGAACAGAAAATCAAACACCACATATTCTTACTCATAAGCGGGTGTTGAACAATGCGAACCCATGGACACAGGGAGGGGAGCATCACACACTGGGGTCTGTCGGGGGGAAAAAGGGGAGGGACGGCATGGGGAGAAATGCCAGGTATAGGTGACGGGGAGGAAGGCAGCAAATCACACTGCCATGTATGTACCTATTCAACAATCTTGCATGTTCTTCACATGTACCCCCAAACCTAAAATGGAATAAAAATATATATATATTAAAAAAAAATTAGCATGCATCTTTGGTCCCAGGAAGAGGCTGAGGCAGGAGAATTGCTTGAGCCTAGAAACTTGAAGTTGCGGTGAGCTATAATCGCAGCATTGCACTCCAACCTGGGTGACAGAGCAAGACCCTGTCTCTTAAAAATAAAATTAAGGAAACTGAATGATGTTCTCTCTACCAATAAATGTTCTATTCCTGCAACAGGACTTTAGGGCTTTACAGTTACATTTTTAAAACCTAAACCTAGAAATCAACAAATCTACATTTATGTTTAAATAGATTCTTCATAATAATTTATTTTGATTCATAAAAAGGAACTTAAATGAGTATTTCTTTATGAGACATTTAAATAATTATGACATATCCCATGATTCACCCATATCTTTATTCCGTTATTGTTTTATCAGAACTTTGCATTATCAAGTTTAGTTGGAACAACATGGGCTAAATGACTCACCAGCTATCAATTTTCATTTCCTATGTGCAAAGTAGAAATCTGTTATATCATTTCTAAGGCTGTTCCAGAAATGAATAAAGCCTGAAAAACAGCACTGTGGTAGACATATGAAAAATATTATCTTCCTTATCTTCTTTTTGATACATTCTGTAATATTTGAACATTTTTTCATGTCATACTTTATGCAAATATGGTATTCCTGTCACCTTAAACTTAGAAGAAAAAAAAAAAAAACCTAAGTGAACGATACACTGATTGTGTAGTTAAGCTGGTTTAATATCTCTTAAAACATTCATCTCAGTTGTTAACCTGAAAACACCGATTTAAGAGATTTAAGTCTAGTGATGCCCTATTCCGAAGGACTTAACAATGTAATGTTATTGCTAAAAGGAAGACAGCCAAGATTGTCTTTCATTGTTTCTTTCTATCACTTAAATCACCTATAACTATGTTGGCATAAGGATCACTAAAGTCCTAGAGTAAGCAGATTTATAGTCTCTATCTTTAAGAAAGAAAGTAATGGCCTATCGTGAAGCCTCGAATTCTGGCATCAATAATATTTTGATCTGGTTATTTTTCTAGGATTTCTTATGAGCCAGTGTGGAAAATATTTAGGTATGTTTTAATTATAAAAAGAAAGCAATCTTTTCCAAAAATCGCAGCTTCTTTCATCTTGCTTTGTTCAGCATTCTAATGCCTTTCTTTGTTTTCCACATAAGAACTTCAATCTCCCAGCTCACAAGCTTTCCAAGACTCCCCACTGAGCACAGAACAAAATCCAGTCTCCTGATCCCAAGATTTAAGCTTGAAACCATGCTAGCCTATTTACCTATTACATGTGGAATACTAAGGCTCTTACTTCTTTGCTCATTTCCTTGAGAACAATGCCTGGCACATAGTAGTTGCTTCATAAATATCTGTCAATTATAACTAGTAACTAAAGTATAAACAGAACCTCCTCTGCAATCATTCGGTATTTGTGGCTCCCTGAATGTTCTTCTTCCCCTTACAACCTCTGGGTACTTTCCTGAACTGTTGAAATCCTGTCCACACTTCCAAGGCCCTGTTCCACAAAGCCTCTCATGATCTTTCAGTAAACAAAATTAATTTCTTCATTGGGTTTTCATAGTGCTCCTTGCATCTGTTACACTATTAAACCAATTCATTTATCCTACGAATATTTATTCGTAGACTATCATTGTAAAACATTATATGAGGCCTGGTGCCGTGGCTCATGCCTGTAATCCCAGCACTTTGGGAGGATGAGGCAGGCAGATGTCTTGAACCCAGGAGATCGAGACCAGCCTGAATAACATGGAAAAACGCTGTCTCTGCTAAAAATACAAAAAGTTAGCCGGGCATGGTGATGTGTGCCTGTAATCCCTGGTACTCAGGAGGCTGAAATGGGAGAATCACCTGAACCTGGGAAGTCAAGGCTGCAGTGAGCTGAGATGGCACTGCACTCCAGCCTGGGCAATAGGAGTGAGATCTTGTTTCAAAAAAAAAAAAATCAACAGAAAAACATTATTTCAAAAATACATATTGAGCACCTATTCTGTCTGCCAGGCAGTGTTCTAGGGATACAACATACAGGGGTAAAAAGACTGGCAAGGGCCCTGTTCTTACAAAGCTTACATTCTGGTGATCAAGATGGATAAGAAACAGACATATGCATAACATCAAGTAGTGATATAGACAAGAAAAATAAAACAAAGAAAGGAAAATAGAGAAGACGGATGAGTGAATAGTTTAGACAGAGAAGTTAAGGAAAGGATCTCAGAGAAAAGGATATGAATAGAGAACTAGATTACATTAAGAAGTATCCAGGACCTCTGCTAGGTACTGAGAATTTAAAGACCACTGAAGCATGTTCCTTGCTCACAACCTGGTGAAGAAACCTACCTAGAGATGAAAACAATTACACTCTAGTGTCTAGAAAGTACTCCAATACATCCTGTAGAGGAAAGTAATTCTCACAGTAGTATGGTTGCTTTGCTATTTGATGTGCATCTGTGTGCCTTACTTTATTGTAATCTTGTCCAGGAAGGAGCATGTGTTGTTCACTTTGGTATTTTCTCAGAGTGCTAACAGTCTCTGAAGTGTTCTAGGCCCAGCAGGCTATTGAATCCAGCTAGTGCAGTCATGAGGAGAGTGTTCCCAGACTTACACTGGAGCTGGGGAGGAGCCAGCCTGGAGCTCCTGGCTTGGTGTTCTCAGCTGAGGGAGCTGATTGCCCTCCCTCTGTGAATTGCTGTACACACTGAGAAGCCCTGCAGCAGTGGATCTGATGAGTGGGAGAGCTGCCAAAGTGTGCAGCCAGGCTGGGCCCCCGGGATGCCTGTGAGGGCATCCTCTTATTTTCTGTTTGAAAAGCTGACTGAGATCATAGTGGAGACAAGTGGGCAGAACATAGACAAAACTCATTCTTTTCTCTATATATTTATAAAAATTGTACATCAACACCACATAGGACAATTTGATTCCTTTTGATGACAAAAGACTGCCTCCATTTTACTCCTGGGAAAAGAAGGAGCTTTAAAGGAAAACTTAAAATTCCGAAGTCATTGGAAACTCTTACCCTGCTTCCCAGAGGTACATTTGAGACTACTCTATGGGCTAATCAGGGGCTTTAATAAAGAGTTTGGCATTTGGAGAGAGCAAGTGAGACAGACACAGGATAATTTGTGTTCAAGTAAGAACGTGGCATCATAGGATGTTTACCCATGCAGGACAAATAGAAATGTCAGTACCCCATTTTACTTATTATATTGTTTTCGTATGCTATAATATTGCCTTGTCTAAAGGCAGTATCTTACCTGATGGTAAAACCAGTCTAGACTTGTTTAGTCTTTGTGTTAAAGGGACAGTAGGCTTGTAGATGCTTTATTCATGGGCCAGTACAGCTCACCAGGGTTGTAAGCCAGAACTACACAATTCTATAGGATTAAACATCTATTTGAGAGTTGTAGGTAATCACTGCATAACAAACATGCAACTTTGCCTCCATCTCTGAGGCCTGGTGCCGTGGCTCATGCCTGTAATCCCAGCACTTTGGGAGGATGAGGCAGGCAGATGTCTTGAACCCAGGAGATCGAGACCAGCCTGAATAACATGGAAAAACGCTGTCTCTGCTAAAAATACAAATCTGGTTCTACTCTTCCTTGCTCCATATTCATTCTCTCTTTCAAAACACTGTCTCTGCTAAAAATACAAATCTGGTTCTACTCTTCCTTGCTCCATATTCATTCTCTCTTTCCCTTCTCAATTGTTCCTCCCGAAAGTTGTAAAGTCACCTCCCACCACGATGCAGAGCCCTTCACCTTCTCCCAGCTTCTGCTTCCAAGTTCACATATCCAAACATACCCTGGGAAGTAAGGAATACACCCAAGGGTAAAAAAACCTGTTTATTGTTATAACCCAGTTTCCTGAACTTATGTAAACACATGCTACTGTTTCAATAGTATTCCTATTAGTTTTAAAAGAAACAATGTGTTTCATTGGTTCAAATGATCTTTCTTGCTCTTATTAGCTGTGACCAGTGACACACTCATATGTAAGCAGATTGGTAACTTACACAGAAGCTACTTAGAATTTACCTGAATTCTAGGTGCTTAATATATATTTATTTGTTGAATAAATAAATACAAAGATGTGTGCAGAATTGGATGAATGAATGAATAATTTAGGAATTTATAGGTAAGGTAAGATTCTCTTTGAGTGAATAACATAGGAAGATGATCTGTGTATTTTCAGAGATCTGCATGTGAAGATAACTGTACTAACTCCATCAATAAGACATGTGTCTTGATATATTTTCCCAGCAATATGGATATATTTGTGTTTTTCTGATCCATCCTCTCCTATTTAGTTTTTATAACCCATGGCATCAACATTCAGGACAGGACAAGTAATCATTATTGCCATGACTAACTTTGGCTTCCCTAGAACTAAATGAACAAATTAATCTCAGATACTTATCATAAGTAGGTATATAACTATAAAAACATACATATGTAATATTTGTATATGTAAGTCATATGCATATTTTAATTCTAGCAAAACTTAATTCTAACAAAAATGTGATTATTGTTTCCATCCATTCTAAAATTTCATCATGCTAATGCTACTATAATTTTATTATTTTTTAAATAATTAGAGTATTAAGCATTAATTAGCTCATTTACTAATTTTTTTAACAATGTTAGAGAAAAACACATAATTTGTTTTATAACTGGTAGCTTGGCACTGAGGGCAGTCACTGGGCAGTAGGGTTGACTGCTGTGGCAGGCAAGCAGCAGATCTATTCACAATATCACTGCTGTCATGGCATACTTAGTTCTAATCTGGGTTAGGTTTTGTTGACTTGTTTTGTTATTTCATTTTTGTTTTTAGCTAACATTTCTGATAGAATGGCACAAAGTATGGTAGAAGGTATTGCTGGATCAAGGCAACAGTTGATTCACAGAGTATGAGTCTATGTTGATTCAGCAAGGCTATAGCAAGAACTCATAAAATAGTGTGGAATTAAAGGAACAAGTCTAAGTACTGAATAGAAGGAAAGACCTTAACAAGACTAGGCCTGTCACTAGGAAAACTTGAGTTCTAACAAGGAAATGGAACATGAATCCAGAAGCAAGAATGAGGCTACATCTTAAATTGTCTGGATCTTTATATAGAGATTTGATGGAAACACTACTACCCAGTTGGTGTGAGTATGCCCTGAGATGGAGAAACAAATTAACTGTATACCTGGCATCGCTAATGGAGATGGAGCTATTAGTGTATTTTCAGGCTCATTATCATTGACTCAGAATTACGTGGAATTAGTACTCACAGCTGGTCATGATTGGGACAGGAAAGAAGTGACACATTCATGACTATTACTGAGTGGTTTCTGCTCTGTAACATACTTTATGGATCTCCATGAATAAGTACCAGTGCTTATGCTTAATGGAATTTTGAAAATGTAAAACATATGGTCATAAGTGCCAGGGTATAAGATGACTCATTTATAAGAATGCTATTTCATGAATGCCTTAAACAATTTCATTGTCAAATTCAGAAAACTATAGTAGAAATGTTCCTTAATGTACAAAATGGAGAATTTACAGTCTTTGTAAATCTACTTTTTGTGATGTTCATTGTGTAAAAGTTGGAAAGTTCAGAACAGTGTCAAATATTTATTACTCGAAGACAACCAGTATTAGCATTATATTATCCCAGTATTTTTAAAAATGTATTATTATATAGTTGCTACATATTGTTAAACCTTTTTAATGCCCCTTTTTCACTGAATATTATACCAGGCATTTTCTATTATTATTAAAATATCTGTAAAATCTTATTAATTTTATTGGCTACAAAAATATCCTCATGTACATAGTACAAGATAGAGTAATTTTAATCATTTCTATAATGTCAGGTATTTAGGTGTTTTGTCAATATTTCATTATTATATTTAACTTAATGATGAATACATTTTGACATAAATCATTTTCTAGGCTGGGTGAGGTGGCTTACGCCCATAAGCCCAGCAGTTTGGAAGGCCAAGGCAGGTAGATCACTGGAGGTCAAGAGTTTGAGACCAGCCTGACCAACCTGGCGAAACCCTGTCTCTACTAAAAATACAAAATAAGCTGGGTGTGGTGGCACATGCCTGTGATCCGTGCCACTCGGGAGGCTGAGGGAAGAGAATTGCTTGACCTCAGGAGGCAGAATTGCAGTGAGCTGAGATCATGCCATTGCACTCCAGCCTGGGCAACAAGAGCAAAACTCATCTCAAAACAAAAAGAAATCGAATTTTAAATTCCTGATCATATCCTTAATACTGATTCCTATATTTAGAACTATTTTATTAAAAAAGAAGATTTTCTAAGGTTCTTGATATACATCAAAGAATTGCTTTCTGAAAATGCTGTAATCATTAATATGCCAACCAGTAATATAGAAAAATACCTATCTCTTTGTACTCTTGCCACAACTGAAGATTTTTATATTTGCATTATTTTCTGGTTAGATAGACAAAAAATATATTTTGTTATTTTGATTTTTATTTCTTTGTGACCACTGAAGTTGAACACTTTCTTAAATATATTTTTATTATTTGAATGTTATTTTTTTGTCAGCTTTGTATTCATAAACTTTGCTCAGCAATGGTTGGGAAATGTCATATGACAGAGACAAATTACAGTTGATTCTCAATATTCATTATAGTTATGTTCTGTAAGGTTTCAGGGAAGACTGACTTAGTAAATACAGAGCCGTTGCTCCTAGGGGAATTACACGGTTAGGTACCTGTGAGCCTCTGGTCATAACATTTTCATCCACCAATCAATACATAGTCTTGTTTTGTTTGTTTCCGTTTAAAGACATCTTATTAAATATATATTGTTGATGGATTAACATTAAACTCATGACCAACAACACTGTAACTTCTGCCTGAACAAAGCATGTCTTATCACGTATTTTCTCCATATGACACACCACTGCTTTCTTGCACTGAGGAAGTGTAGATAACACTTGTACTCAGGGGCCTTTTCAAACAGCAAAATCACCTACAAAAAGTACAAAACGTGCAAATAATGTGACACAAAACACACCCATATGAAGGAGACTTGTTTACAGTAGGAGGGTTGAAATAGGAAGGCAGAAGTCACCTTGTTCAGCCGCAGCTGGGAACATGCAAGTGGGGCAACTCAAATTTTTCCCTCTTCTGCGAGGTCTGTGAATGTGTATTGATTTGGAGTTACAAATAAATTCATAGTCTACAAATAGTGAGAATCAACTGTGTCTTCATATCTTAGTGATCTGGCCACAAGGTACCTGGTTAAGTATATATGGCTGAGTAAATAAATTAATGAATGGCTGGTTAAATATAAATCTGTTGATTTTAAAGGGAACAAGACAAAGGTGTCCTTTAAATTGCATGATTTTGAAATATACACAGGAGTTGTCATACCCAACAGCAAAGAAAGGACAAATCTGAGAATGACAAAGTCAGTGTTTTGACATCTGAGGAGAAACAGCAGACAGGGACATGGGAAGGGCCTTGCTGTGAAGTCAGGCAGAGTTGAATGTGAGACTCATTTTCCAGGCTTATGACCTTGGAAGACAGCCACTTGGAGCCTCTGCTTCCTCCTCCAGGAAACCAAGATTAAAATACGCATCTTAGACTAAGTGTCTCTTACAGATACATCTTGTCTCTCATTCGTAATTATATCCCCAGGACTTAGCATTATTCCTGATATGTTCGTCAATTGTCTGTCAGAAATATATCAGATATTCAGTGTCCATTGCCTTTATGTGTACAAATATAAGACCCCCAAAAAAGTATTTAAATTCCAAAATGCTATACATTTAAAATACAGAACAGAGCATTTTAATTGTAAAACCTTTATCATATGGGGCTAGTAGCTACCAATAAATAGTTAACACATATTGATTCTCTGTGTCAGGTACTCTACCGCTTCATATAAACGATTTATGTGAATTCAAATTATATAAATGATTTACTGATTTCTTTACTTTTATTTAACAAACACTTATATAGTACTTACTATGTGCCAAACTTTGTTTAATGTGTTACAAATATTTATTTAATCCTTATAACAGCACTATGTGGTATTATTACTAAAACCATTTTATATATGAGGTGACTGAGACAGAAAGATGAATTTGTCATAGGTCACACAGCAAATAAATGACAGACCAGGATATGAATTAAGCACTTTTTGACCACAGTTCATGTTTATACCATTACTTCACCACTGCCCTAAGGAGACCGTAGATAAGGAATGGGTACGATAGCTAACCTAAGGTGGCAATGAACCTACTGGTATGTTTCACTCCAAAGTCTGCGTTGTTAGGACTGATAGCTTCAGGCCACTAGCAGTCTGGTACTACAAAGGCTTACAGGGGCTTATGACTTCTATTGCTTCTAACTGCTTCTAAAATGCAAGTAGCTTGCTCTTCTACCCATTTTGTGAATAATGTAGCTAGATTATTATCGCCTAATTCTAGAGTTTGGATCCTGGGAGCGGGTGTTCATAGGATGTAACAAGGAAGAAGAAAGAGTATGAGACCATTCTAGTACTAATAAAAGGAGGCAATATAGAAGTTGCAATGAGCTGGAATCACACCAAAAAAAAAAAAAAAGTAGCAAGATTAACAACTTGAGTTACAGACTGACACTGTCTGCATTTAAATCAGGTTCTCTGCTACTAGCTATAAGGTTTTAGTAAATTACTTCACCTCTCTGGACCTCAGTTTCATTTACAAAATTCGTATAGTTTTATCTATTTAAATTATGATCATGTTGCTATGAGGATTCAATGAATTCATACCTATAAAGCAATAAGAAAGGTCCTTGGCACGTGGTAAGCATACAAATAAAACATCACTGATAGAAGCCACGTTTGAAAATAATTCATTTATCTTTTACACAATTCCATCTCTTGTGTACCAGTAGGTTTTCAAACTTTTGTGGTCACACACCTCTATCATTAAGAATTTTAAACACGTATACCAATATCTTTGTTTTATGTGCAAATGATGGAAACCTATTGCTGTAGTAATAGATTGTGTGCAATTCTAAACCAGACCACAACAATGGTTCACCAGTTCTAGTCTACCTTTCCCTAATACCCTTGAGCTGCCCTGGGGCACCCCTGCATTGTCAATGCTTAGACCTCCTGTCCCTGAAGAGTTCTTTACTCAAAGCTATCTCTCACCTCCTCCAGTCTTTCTCAATTCCAAAGACTTATTAAAGACAAAAGGGTATCTTTTTCAGTTGAAGGAAAGTAATTAAATTCATTATCATCTGGGAACAGGAATAGTCCTTTAACTCTCCCAGGATTAGTCACATACTCAAAAAATGTCCTGTGTTATCCTTACTGAATCCTTAATCAAAGGCCAGGAGTCTGGGAACCACAGCAGGCAGGTCTGCCTTAAAAGAATTCTGCTTCTTACTTTCTCCTTTTTTACCAACTCTGAAGTCGAAGAGAACCTTTGGGGAGTGAATTGGTCTCTGGCAGGGATCAGAGATGAAAATTTTGTTCGTGTAAATCACTTAAAAATTAAAATTAGAGTCACTGAAACCTGTATATGTGAGACAGAGGTCAGATGAACTGGTTAGTAGATAATACTGAGAACCAAGGTTTGAAATTTTAGTTTGCTCCAGATGATAAAGGAAACATGGAAATTTTTTGAGAAGTGTTCTTTAAAGATAAAAGAGGTTAGATCCTGCTTTTATAAAATGCAGTATAAGCATCATTCTGCTCTTTTTTTTTTTTTTTTTTTCTTCTCTCCGGGGAAACATAAAACTCCTAAAATGTAGAGGGGAAGCAAACCTCTTTATACCTTCCTTTTTACAGTTGAAATCTGAGGTTACATTTGACTTTGGAAAGAATATTTCTTATAACAAATAGCTCATATGTCATGAGAGTAGCACAGATAAAAGATAATCATAGACTCTTTGGGATGTTTCTATGCATCCAGGAGTACCTGAGAATACACACACACACACACTCACACACGGTATAATATATATGTTGCCCAATGCACCCTGTAGATGTGAAAGCAGAGCTGTAGCTAATACCACTCTACCACTCTTTGGGGCTGCCTAAATGATTCCAAAGAGCTTTATACTGATTCTCCCCTCTGGCAAGGTGCTTGCAAAGGGAAATATCTGTGAGCTCTGAGGAGACCTAGAGGAAAAATATATTTCACAGGAATAAAAACACTTCATTAAGCATTCCTTAGGAAACCCTTCAGTTTCTAGACTTCACAGGGAAAGATTATTTCTTCAGGTGATTTGAATTTTGCTTTCACCTATTATATGATAGTTATGATATATTTACTTGTGAAATTATTTTGCAAGAATTGCAGTGTTTAATAGAACTGGCACTGATAGGCCAGGCAGTGGCTTACACCCGCAATCCCAGCACTTTGGGAGGTGGAGGCAGGCGGATCACAAGGTCAGGAGTTTGAGACCATTCTGGCTAACACAGTGAAACCCCATCTCTACTAAAAATCCAAAAACATAGCCATGTGTGGTGGTGTGCACCTGTAATCCCAGCTTCTTGGGAGGTTGAAGCAGGAGAGTCACTTGAACCCAGGAGGCAGAGGTTGCAGTGAGCTGAAATCACACCAAAAAAAAAAAAAAAAAAAAAAAAAGTGGCACTGATAAAAATTTCTGGGAAATCTAAAAATGATTCTGTGTGTGTGTGTATATATATATATATATATATATATATATATATATATATATATTTTTTTTTTTTGAGATGGAGTCTTACTCTTTATTGCCCAGGTTGGAGTGCAATGGCGTGATCTCAGCTCACCACAACCTCTGCCTCCAGGGTTCAAGCGATTCTCCTGCCTCAGCCTCCTGAATTGCTGGGATTACAGCAATTACACCATGCTCGGCTAATTTTATATTTTTAGTAGAGACAGGGTTTTGCCATGTTGGCCAGGCTGGTCTCGAACTGCTGAAGTCAGGTGATCTGCCCGCCTCAGCCTCCCAAAGTGCTGGGATTACAGGGGTGAGCCACCGTGCCCAGCTTGCATATTCTTTATGACCTTATTTTTCAAATTTGCCCTGTGCTATATTCTGTCATTTAGAAACTCCGATAAACATTGTTGGAGTTACATGCAGGCAAAAGAGATGGGAGAAAGAGAGAGAGAAAGTTATAAAGTGAATCTATTTTTCCATGGGTATTTTAGAGTATTCTTTAATATCATAAAACTGCTATATGATTCAGTATGAGCTAAATTACAAAATTTTAACCTATAAACCCCTTTATTTAGCATATGTGTATTGAATATCTACTCTATGTCAGATGCTTAGAATTATGAATGAAAAAATCAAAATCCTGTTGGAAAACATTCCTCCATGTGTCTTGCTCTCTTCTACATCTTTCTGAGGATAATAAGAATGCACTGCTCTGACCTGTCCTTACCTGGATCATTGCTCAATGTTGTGTTTGTAGTAAATAAGCTTGAGGGATGAGGAAATGTCTTCCTCTGGGACAAAGAACAGTCTTGCTTACTTCTTGCTATAAACCAGTATGTTACGAAGCTCACTGAGCCTTTGGTGAAGTACAAGCCCACTATGTGCATAGCATCTCTTTGACCCCTCCACATTACCCCTGTAGAATTTGGGGATCAAGGAGTACCAACAGAAACATGATGGTCATGCTGCTTCCTGTGCTGTTAGTAAGGTTCTCTGTTTTTGACTCTGGAGTCCCATGTCTTTTGCCACCATCTATCTGTGAATATTAACAGGATGACTTTTAAAAATTAGGGTAAAATCAGTCCCAGACATGCCAAAACCCTGGCCTCATTCAACTTATGCTGTAGACCATAGTGTTTCAGTTCTATCATGATTTCATATTTTTATGAAATTTGAAATCATCCTTGCTTATTTCTGCTCCTTCTCCCATGATCTCATCAACTAGGCCTTCTACTTATGTCTCATCACCATTACCCTACAAAATTTAAATTATCTGTCTTAGAACATATGCCTGTATATTATAAAATTTCACAGGAAATTAATAAATCTTAAGCCATATGATTTTCTTACAGGACAGTCACTGCTCTAAGGCACAGATGACAATTTAAGTACTAAGAGGCAGAATCATTTTGTAAATCCATCACTAATGGACTGCTAACGGCAGGAACTTCAGTCATATGTTTTTGCTAGAGGTCAATACCAATTAGTGATACATTATCAGCAGGATTTCTCTTTCAAAATCATTTATAATATTCAGGTAACTCTTCCCTCCCCAGCTACTTGCTTTTTAGAGATGAGTTTACAAACTCATTATCGATGGATTGTTTAGAGGATTATTATGGAGCCAGGGTTAGTTTGTCGTGTTAGATCTTCTGATATGTAAAATACAGCACATTTCAAATGGTTTCTAATACAAAAGTTATGTGTACCCTCAAGCCATGAAAGTGATATGTCCTGGCTTCAATAAATAATTTTTTCTTTGAAAAATATCCCAGGAAAATAGGTAAAGTGACTAGAAATTATTGAGGAAGAAAGACATGTTGAGCATAAGGCTTCAGGGGAAAACTATTGAATGTCATCTTATCATTTAGAATTCAAGAAAATATATTTAGGAAACGTAAGTGTTTACTTATTTAGCCCATTGTTTAATTATTCATTCATTTAGTTTAAGCAAACATGTATCAAGTGGGTTTTAGAGCCCAGCAGTGTGCTGTACCCTGAGGTTCCACGTAAGATAGTCCTTGTAACTTTAGGCCTAAGTAGTGGAGAGAGACACACACACACTTTTTATTATCAGTATCAAGACAAGCATGCTTTGGAAATGTGTAGAAAGAACAGTTACTTCATCCTAGGGACTCTGTGGAAGGCTGCCTCATGGTGACATTTGAGCTGAGTCTCAATTTTATTTTTCTAGTAGATATTTGAGTGATAATTCTATGCCAGACATTGTGCTCAAGTAATTCTTTTATTCATAGTTTTGAAAATTGTTAGACATTGATTCAGTCCACTTTGGTTGCTATAGCAAAGTACCATAAGCTGGGTAGCTTATAAACAACAGAAATTTATTTCTCAGTTCTGGAGTCTAGGAAGTCCAAGTTCAAGGCACCAGTAGATCAGGTGTCTGGTAATGGTCCACTTCCTCATAGACAGCACCTGCTTGCTGTGTCATCATATGGCTGAAGGGATCATGGTCTCTTTGGGGTCTCTTTATAAAAAAGGCACTAAGGCCAGGCACGGTAGTTCATCCTTGTAATTACAGCACTTTGAGAGGCTGAAGCAAGTGGATCACTTGGGGCCAGGAGTTCAAGAACAGCCTGGCTAACATGGTGAAACCCCATCTCTACCAAAAATACAAGAATTAGATGGGTGTGGTGGCATGCACCTGTAATCCCAGCTTCTTGGGAGGCTGAGGCATAAGCATTGCTTGAACCTGGGAAGTGGAGGCTGCAGTGAGCCGAGATGGTGCCAGTGCACTCTAGCCCGTGTGACAGAGTGAGACTCTGTCTCAAAAGAGTAAAAAATAAAATTAAAAAAAAGCACTAATTCCATTCATGAGAGTTCCACCCCCAAAACCTAACAACCTCCCAAATGCCCCACTCCCTAATACCATCACCTTGAGGGTTAGAATTTCAGCATATAAATTTTGGAAGAACACAAACAAACATTCAGACCACAGCAGATATTGAGAAGATTAAGAAAACTTGAGGCCAGGCGCGGTGGCTCATGCCTGTAATCCCAGCACTTTGGGAGGCTGAGGCGGGCAGATCACAAGGACATGGTGTGAAACCCCGTCTCTACTAAAAAAATACAAAAAAATTAGCTGGGCATGGTGGCGCGCACCTGTAGTCCCAGCTACTCGGGAGGCTGAGGCAGGAGAATTGCTTGAACCCGGGCGGCAGAGGTTGCAGTGAGCCGAGGTCACGCCACTGCACTCCAGCCTAGCGCCAGGTGACGGAGTGAGACTCTGTCTCAAAAAAAAAAAAAGAAAGAAAACTTGAAGTGCATGTGCAATTTAAAAATATGATCTATTTATAGAAAAATCATATAGTAACATTTGTTTTGTTTTTGATGTTTGCAGCCTCCCAAATCACTCACTGAAAGCCAAGGAACAGAAGGTACCCCAGTAAACCCAACTGACCCTCTCCTAGCTGGCCTTATGACCTCTGCTTTAATCCCAGTTCTGCAGCCCTGGATCTCCATCATATTTATTTATTCTTGAGACAGGGTTTTACTCCTTTCATCTAGGCTAGAGTGCAATGGCAGGATCTTGGCTCACTGTAACCTCTGCTTCCTGGGCTCAAGTGATTTTTCTGCCTCAGCTTTCTGTAGCTGGAACTACAGGCGTGTGCCACCACACCTGGCTAATTTTTGTGGGTTTTTTGTTTTGGTTTGGTTTTTGGTTTTTTGTGGAGACAGGGTTTCACCATTTTGTCCAGGCGTGTCTCGAACTCCTGAACTCCAGTGATCCCCCTGCACTGGCCTCCCAAAGTGCTGGTATAATAGGCGTGAGCCATTACATCCAGCCTGGATCTTTATTTTAAATGTAGAACTTTGAACATATGGAGCCAGTAAAACAGCATGGATTAAATTTTTCCATTGTTTTTTAATGATTTAGATTTTTATTCGAGATAAGTATAGTAAAGGCTTTTTTAGATTTAATGGCATTTTTTTTTTTAAAGCATACATCAAGATTTCATCCTTCCCAGTGAAGTTCAAGTGTGTGATCTCTGGCCCGGTCTTGCTCTCAAGAGGAATTTCCAAGAGATTTTAGAATTTTTTTGTTGCTCTTGTTGCTGTTGAGGATTTGTTTTGTTGTTTTGTTTCTTTGTTGTTGTTTTTAAGTGATGTTCTGACCTGGATTATCATGATGTATTAGGCTTGACAGGGTGTATTGTTAGACCAGATGAAATGCTGCTTGGGAAGTCATTGAGCAGGTGGAAAATGCTGTTTAATCCTTGTAACAGGAGAGGCTCATGGTGGTATTGAGAAAAATGTAAAACACAGCAAAACAGGTTAGCAGAGCCGAAGAATAGCAAACGTTTCCTTCTGTCGTAGTGTCAGAATGCCTCATGCAGTTTTATTTTGCACTGAGATATTCCATGTCCCCAAAATATTTCTCCGGTGGTGGTAATGAATTGCATTGCCCTCTTGATTGTAAGAGTGCGGGTATTCTGCTGAGGAGCCATATGGTTCCCATTTATTTTAATGTGTCTTTGACATCAGGAGAATTGCTGAGACAGCAGAGGGAAGTACTTACACCTTGGACTGCAGCCAGAACTGTGATTATTTATGTTTTGTAACAACTACCTTTTTTTCCCAATAAAAAATGATATAATCCAAAGATGTTATTCATGTTGAGATTTTAATAACACTAGAGTATAGGTTTATGTATTTTGGAAATAACTGTTACTTTAGTGGCAGTGAAATTTGTTTCTTAAGCGTGAAGTTTTAGTGTTTAATTGCACATATGAGAGATTAAGGAAACAAGCTGGGAAGTAGGTGGTACTTATTTTCTCCCCGATTATAAAGGAACACACTTTTTATTTAGTTTAACAGTGTCGCTGAGATAGCACTCTGAGTATGTAATGCTTTCCATCTGCGGTTCATAAGGTTTTTTACAAATGTAATTATTTCTTATAATATTCCTGTGAGGTAGATAAACATAATTCTGAAAATATTAATGGAGAAACTAAGAAAGGCAGATGCTCATTAATATAGCTTGCATAATGGATTTTAGCAGGTATTAAAATTCAGATTCTAAATCAATTACATTATTTGATAATTTATTATTTTCCAGACATTGGGACAGGAAAATATTTTCTTTAATTCATTAGCAATATGACATGCTTAGAATAAAACAAACAAAAAACAGCTTTTACAAATGAAAAGGCAGATACCTCCATATGTTTCATATGTAAATATTAATATTGGCTGTGTGGAAATCTTTAAAATTCCCTGGAAAATATTAATGCTATCTAAAAATATATATATAGATAGTGTGGAAAGAGAAAGGAGCTGTTAACATTGATCAAAATTCTGTAAAATGGTTCTCAACAGTAACAACTTCAGGTGCTAGCTGAGTACAGATAGTCCCTGACTTCTTAATGCTGGTTGGACTTATATTTTTTTATTTTATAATGGTGAGAAAGCAGTAGGCATTCAGTAGAAACCGTGCTTTGAGTACCCATACAACTATTCTGTTTTTCACTTTCAGTACAGTATTCAATAAATTACTGAAGATATTCAAGCTTTGTTATAAATAGGCTTTTCATTAGATGACTTTACCTGCTGTAGGCTGATGTAAGGTATTCTGAGCTAGGCTAAGTTATGATGTTCTGTAGGTTAGGTGCATTAAATGCACTTTAACTTACAATATTTTCAACTTATGAGGGTTTCTTGGAAAGTAACCCCATCAAAAGTTGAGGAACATCTGTGTATTGTACAGAACAGGGGGAAATTTTTCTAATTTTTGGTCTGCTTTGGTTAGAACTGAGCAAAATTCAGTGCCTATATTTAGTAAAACACTAACATTATATTGTGTTTCCAATATTTTGCTCAAGGATGTTAATACATAAATTTTTAAGTTATTTGTCATGTAAGAACAAAGTCGAACCAGAAGGAAGACCGTCAAATGTAGAATAGGAACATCAAAGTTCATAATGCCTAGTGCTATAAATTTGATTGATTTATTGATATGAAAGGAACATCATATATCTAAATTAGAACAAAAATCAGCAGATTACTCAGTTAGTTGTATAATTTCACATATAATTTAATCTAAACTTTTAGTTTAACAATTCACCATCCCCAATATTAATTGAGTTTTACGTTGATGGCCAGGGCATTCTGTAGTCACGTCACATTTTCAGTGGGATATTAGTTTTGTGTAAGTAGGAGGATCAGTGCTAAGTCAATTAGATATATTAATTAGATATAAAAGAGAAAATCATTTCTTTTTAAAAAAATTTTTGCTTTCTTGATCTGTAGTCCAATGCTCTGCCTTTGAGCTATACCCCCTCCTAAATATTTGCTTTCTTAATTTCAAGTTTACAACTTTAAAATATAGTATGTCTTGCTTTTGTCCTAGCAAACAAAGTGACTTTTTTTTTTTTTTCTAGATTAGTCACAAGAATTAGGGGGAAAGAGGAAAGGGCATCCTTAAAAAATAAATTGTGTGGATGAAAAATTGCTAGTATTGCAAAGTGATCTCCTTTTGTGAGTTAATCATATTATTTATTTATGACATGAAGGCTGGAAGGTCAAAGTGTGTATTAAATTTTCATATGCAGCTTTCAGAATTTACATCAAAATCTTAGGCAGTAAACCTTATTTCTTTTCAACCTGAGAATTTTCGGTAGATGAGAATTTGCTGTAGATGAGTACTCAATCATACCAACCCTATGAAGTCAAATAAAGCTTGCAGAGAGCTAACAGCCTTGGGTATGCCTGTCAGGAGAGACTGGGAGGAGAGCAGGTTCCCTCCATGCATATCTCTTGCTTGCTTGTGTGGATGTAACCGACAGACTGAATGGATGACTACGTGACGTGCATGTTCATGATGTAAAACAAAGCTTTAGTCAATCAGCCTCAAGGGTCATCTTTTTACATTGTTTCTGTTCTTGCTAGTTTGTTGTTGTTATTTAAATGCATATGCAGTATTTGCACATATCTTGATAGAATACTTATTATGTCACTTAGTCGTATATGAGAGGGTGTTTTTCTTTGAAAACTAACAATTTAAACAAAAGAGTCTTGTCTTGAATTATTTCACTCAGAAGCTGCAATGCGCAAAAGACATTATTAGTCTTGAGGGTAATCCACTGTGAATATTTTCAACTTAATATATGAACGGAAAATATTTACAGCTAAATGGATAAGCTATCTAATCCTGTCTATGAATTACAAACCTAGTTCTCCTCTACCAAAGGATTGATATCAGAATGACAAATGGTTCTTATATGTGTCTACCATATTTTATATTGTCTAGTCTACTTGCAGCTTTACTAATACATAAGTTGGTTGGTTGGTTTGAAATAGGGAAGAGTGGCATTTGAGGGCTGAGAAGAGAGGTACACTACAATTTTAAAGCGTTTAGAGCTATTAGTGGTAAGGCAGGGAACCAAACATATCAGCAAGAAATAGACTTGGACTAAAAACCATGATCATCACCTAAGTAGGAGCTACTTTTTCTTGATTTTTATTTTTGAATGCTACTTTCATAGTCATAAGCAATACTTAAAAAGGGGGAAGAAAGATCCCTGACTTGCTGTCCATGTGGTAGAGTCAGATACTTCTTTACATTTACTGCCTCTGTTCTCAGTTCTGATTATTCTTTTGGAAAGAAAAACAATTCAACACCAAAACATTGGGTAATTAAAAACGTTTCCCTATATCATGCCCATTGTCTAAGGTGGAGTTTTTTCTTTTGTTTGTGATTGTTAGTATGTGTTTTAAACTCTTTATAACTGAATGTAAAATAAAAGATCAGTTTATATTACATACATGAGGTAATTTGGATTTTGTTCATGGTTAGAAAGAAAGTAGTCCCAATTAGTCTTTATTTTCATTTTGTCTCTCATTCACCCATGATACTTCTTTAGTATATGTCTTTTGGAGTTTTCTCCAGTTAAACAATGTATTACTACATACCTTTATTGAGCAAATTAAATTTAAAAAGATGACTGGGGCAAGTATATTCAGGAAATAAGAATGTGACTGAAATAAAAAGGGACAGAACAAGGAAAGATTGCTTTTAATACCAAACTAGACTTCATTTTCAAAGGAATTATTCCTATAATTCTAAGATGCTAGACCCATTTTCACTCCTTGTGGTTCAGACTTGAGATCATGTAGGTGACACAATTATCAAGAGAAGCTAACCTTGACAATCATGTCAAGTTGGAGAAGATTTGAGCATATGATCATGGGAAATTTACAAAAGTCATTTGTAAATGTTAGGTTAATCTTAATAATTTCAACCATTGGAAATTGATTTAATATTCAATCTGTTATGCTAATTTATATACAAAATAATTTCTGATGAAACTGGATCTTCTGCTTTTAAGCTTAGCTTCCTGGCTTGATAAGAGATTTAATCTTGATTTGTTCTTCAAAAGGTAAGAAACAACACACACATCGTCAGAGCCCCTGATTAATTTGGTCTGTATGATTTTAAAATAAAAATTTTTATTGCCTGGGGCTTACCAAGAAAAACAATTTGATTTCAGTAATCTCACTTTGCTTCTACTAAATTTCATCTAAAATTCAAAACCATAGATCTACAAATTATCTCACATTTTCATTTTGATCAGCTTAAGTGAGATGTTTATTATTGACTTTAGACCAAGTTGGTAGAATATCTTCCACAATTCTCTTTTATTTTAACATGAAACTAGACCATAACTTTCAACCTCCATGTGCCAGATTTTGTGCTGAAATGCATAACTCTTTACTGCTTTCTACCTTTCCAGTGTTAGCAGGACTTTGCTGATAGTTGTTGACACAAAAAGCAACAAATGTACTTAAAAAGTGGATGACCAGCTTGCCGCTCAAGCATTCACTCCAGAGTGGGTTGCCCAGTGGTGGAATTGGTGGTCCAGAACCTGGTCTTTGATTTTACAGGCCCAGATGTGTGTTGTCTGTGTGCATGCAGAGATGGCCAAACTCAGGTGGAATGATACACTAATCACATTCACAAATGGCTAAAGCACAAATCAGAAAGCAAATTTGATTATTTTCAACAAAAAATGAAATTGACAAGTCAGGCTGATAATCTGGTAGACTGGAAGATGTATTCCATACCATATAAACAGGTTGGTTTGTGAGTTTGGAAATAGCAAAATCGTTTGAATTTTCCTAGAGCCTAGTCTGATTCAGCTGTGATACATGACACACTTATCCTCTGTAGGGGATCAGAATATTCAGAATATTTATTTCCTTTGAGTACTTGCTTCCCTGGATGATATTACAAACACACTGAATAATTATTAGTTTTTGATTTCCATTTTCAATCCACTCTTTTCAGGAGTTCTTTCTTTATATAATTTATAGTACAGATTATTTTATGTGCCTACATTCTTACCCTAGCATTGTGGATTAGTCAGTTTTCCAATTCTCTTCTCCATTCATTTTGAAAGCATTTTTTAAAGGATAAGTAGCTTCTGGAGATAATGAATATCAGTAACTCTGTGTTTATTCTTTTAATTTATAAAAATCAAGATTATCTCTACAACATGTGATCATTTTGCAGTAACACCAGTATGGCCAGATGTGCTGACCATATGATGTTCCAAGAGCTGTATCCTGGGCAGTGTATACAGTAGTGCTGCATTTAGACACTTTTGCTTCAGGCTGGTACAATGGTTGGCATAAAAGAAAAGGAGTTGAAAGACACTTAAAAAATGGTGTCAAGTATGAAAACAGACTAATTCTTTTTATTCATTATTTTTTATTTTTTTAAATATATATATATATTTTTTTTTATTTCACTTTAGGTTCTGGGGTACATTCATTAATTTATTTAACTGGAGTCTCACTCTGTCACCCAGGCTGAAGTGCAGTATCGTAATCCTGGCTCACCGCCACCTCTGCCTCCTGGGCTCAAGCAATTCTTGTGCCTCAGCCTCAAGAGTAGCTGGGATTACAGGTGTGCATCACCATACCCGGCTAAGTTTTTGTATTTTTGATAGAGATGGGGTTCCATGATGTTTCCCATGTTGGTCTTGAACTCCTGAGCTCAAGGGATCCACCTGCCTCAGCCTCCCAAATGCTGGGATTATAGGCATGAGCCACCACACTGGCTAAAAACAGACTAATTAATTTTCAAATCTCTCATGAAAGCCCCATTCTCCTCCCTCCTGTGCTTGCTCTTGACCTTGCAGTAGTAAAGCCAATATTGAACTCTGTAGAGACACAAAGCAGAGCTTAGTCATCTTGGAAAGGGCACAAATTACAAGGTAGGTGTATCAGGGAGGTTCCAGATTCCCTACGGCAGAGGTGTTGAGTGAATTTAGTCTGCTTCTTTCAGGCTCAAAGGGCAGAGACTCTTTTTTATGACTTCATTTTGTGATGTTAGTCAAACTGAAGCCTGAAGGCAGAAAATAGCCCATAAAGGCTGATGCTAGTCCTCTGATTCAATCATCAGAAGAGAGACTTGGGTGGCTCTTAACTTCAGGAAAGCCGCACTTACAGTATCTCCTATAAGGCTGATCTTGCAGTATTTCCAAGACTTCCTTTTAAATAGATTCCATGGGCTTTTGAATCATTGTTCTCACAATGATATGTATAATATGCAAATGTTAAAATAAACATACGCACATGTTAGAATTATAAATACTAATAGATAGGAGGAAGCAGTGTTCCTAATTCCTTTTGACAGTGTCAGCACTGCCAGGGGCCCAGCTGAAGTCCTTAAAAACACAGATGATGCCGGGTACGGCTCACGCCTGTAATCCCAATAATGTTGAAGACTATTGTCGTCTTTAAGGCTTTAGAAAATCACCTCCAGACTCTGGCTTTTAGGGAAAAGGTCATTTGGCTTTTCTGGGAAAGCATGGTGCAATAGATTTCATCCAGAGGGTAAAAAATTCTTATAATCTAAAACTGCAGGTGGAGATATAAATACATTTGGAAAGGAAATTTCTTGAGAGTGTCACTAATTGTCTAAAAAGTAAGTAATAAAATTACCAGAGGTGGCCAGGCGCGGTGTCTCACACCTATAATCCCAGCACTTTGGGAAGCCGAGACAAGTGGATCACCTGAGGTCAGGAGTTTGAGAACAGCCTGGCCAACATGGTGAAACACTGTCTCTACTAAAAATACCAAAATTAGCTGGGTGTGGTAGTGGACGCCTGTAATCCCAGCTACTCAGGAGGCTGAGGAAGGAGAATCATTTGAACCCAGGAGGCAGAGGTTGCGATGAGCCAAGATCATGCCTTTGCACTCTAGTTTGGGCAACAAGTTCCATCTCAAAAAAAAAAAAAAAAAAAAATTACCAGAGGTGTGTATAATAATTGTTTTGAATGAGTATATTAAAACGTTTTTCTTTATCTATAAATTTATGGCCTTGAACAATAATGTCTTTAGGGCATCATTTTTATATTATCAAGAGCAAAAAAAAAATAGAAAGTTATTATCACAAAACCAGAGGCTCTAGCCTGCTGTAAGGGATGACAGATGAGGCTGTCGGATTTGATAGCAGATTACTGGGCAGATTGTTAAATTTGTCTTCTATGGTGATCTTTTACATTTTGACAAATTCTTCCTTGTTTTGAGATGATTTAAATGTATAGTTATGAAGCACCTCATAACTTTTAAATCAAAGTTGAAAGTTGTCTTTACTGCCTGGAGTACAGGTGTGTTACAGTGAATATATACATAAATAAATAGAAAACTTATGCACATGTTGAAAAGCATTCACTTTCTGGCAGTGTCTTCTGGAGAAGTGAAACAGCGGAGAAGAGGAAAGTTGGGAAAGCTGAATTTCTGTGCTAAGGTTATAATTATCTTACTGTCTAATCTTCTGAGTCTCTTCATTGTGCCTGAGTTTCTCATTACCGAAATGGAAGCTCCACACAGGCAGGGATCATCATCTGTGTTTTTATTAATTTGTTTGTTTATTTGTTTATTATTTTTATTTTTTAAGGCGGAGTCTCACTCTGTTGCCCAGGCTGGAGTGCAGTGTTATGATTTCAGCTCACTGCAATCTCTACCTCCCAGGTGTCAGAAATTCCACTGCCTTTGCCTCCCAAGTAGCTGGGATTATAGGCATGTGACACCACACCTGGTTAATTTTTGTATTTTTAGTAAAGACAGGATTTCAACATGTTGACCAGGATGGTCTTTAACTCCTGACCTCAGGTGATCCGCCCAACTCAGCCTCCCAAAGTGCTGGGATTACAGGCATGAGCCGCATCTGTGTTTTTAACTGATGTATCCCAATCATCTAGAAAGTGCCTGGCACATAGTAGGCTCTCAATTTATACTTATTGATTAAACAAATCCATTAAATGAAAATAATCATAGCAGCCTCTCTATATTTGGCTTGAATGTTTCATGGGGGAAAAATGAGACAAAGGAGCTTGAATCTCCTTGGAAAAACATTCTTATATAAATCCAATCTGAATTAGAGTCAATTTTCTTTCACTGCTTACACAGCCTTGCAAATCAAAGTCATCTTGAAGCCAGCAGCACTTGACATTTTCCAGAGGTAGAATGGTGCCAAATCTCAGCCTTGTTCACCTCCCTTAGTGCGGCCTCAGCTCTATGCTGAAATATGGTAGTGAAAAGACTGGGCTCTGAATAACAGATTCCAGTTTTATCATTAGATATAAGACCTTGGCCATGTTATTTAACCTTGGATAATTTGGTTTCCTAACAATGGGGACTTGGGTAATATCAACCAGGGAGCTCTAAGGATAAAATGAGATAATTCATGTAAAGTTCTCTGCAAAGCACAGCACAGGGTAAGCACCACATAAATGTTAAGTTATAGTATTTTACCATCTGAGAATTTCTTCTCAGTTCATTTTCTTCTGTTCCTTTTCCTGCTTGAGCACTTGTTTTCTCGGGCTGCCATAAACATGACCACAAACAGGATGGCTTACAACACCAGAAATTGCTCACAGTTCTTCAGGCTAGATGACCAAGGTGTTGGCAGGGCCAGGCTCCCTCTGAAACCTGTGGGAAAGGATCTTTCCTTGCATATTCCAGTTTCTGGTAGCCCCCGACATTCTTGGCTTATGGTGGCAGAATCCCCATCTCCGTGTCAGTCTTCACATGGTGCTCCTCCTGTGACTCTCCACATCATGTTCCCTCTACACATGTCTGTGTCCAAGTTTTAACTTTTATAAAGACACCAGTCATCTTGGATTAGGGCCCACCCTAATGACCTCATTTTAATTTGTTTACTTCTGTAAAGTCCCTATTTCCAAGAGAGATTACATTCTGAGGTACTTGGGATAAGGACTTTAGTGTATTTGGTGAAGAGGGATAAAATTCAACCCATAATAGAACAGCAGGCAGGAAAAAATGATGAACTGAGAACAAATCCTCAGCTAGCAAAACAATAGCATGATTCTTTCTTCTCAACTAAGTATGCCTTTCCTTCCCCAGGGGGATGGATCATATAATTTGGCAGCAAACTAGGAGCTTTCAGGTTTGGGCTACCTGCCTCACTAACAGTCTACATCAAAAAAGTCACTCAAATTCTACAGACTTGGGTTACTTCACTATAAAATGAAAGGGCTGGGCCAGATGATTCTACCATGTCTTCGAGTTTCAAAAGGTCATGTTTATTAAGTGTGGCCTTCTTTTTCTCAACTGCAGCCAGGGTCTACCTCTCCTGAATTCTCTGTGCATTTTGATATTCCTGCAACTAATAATAAAGGCTCCCACCATTACCACAAAAAAATCATATGTGAGATAATTGATATGTTAATTAGTTTGAGCATTTCACGATACATACATATATCAAAGCATCACACTGGGCATCATAAATATATATAATTTTTATTTGTCAGTTAAAAAATAAAGAATAATAATAAAAGGGTTCTGATATATCTCAGGCATCTTCAATGTCCCAATGTATACTGGAGATACAATGGGATTAGAATCCCATTGTTCATAATGCTATTTAATGAGAACACTTGTTTTTTCAAATGAAAGTTTCATTAGATTTAGATTAAATATCTAAATAGTGCCAGTGAGCCTTTGTGTGTGTTTTTATTGCTTTTTGAAATTTTCTAAAATTTGTAGACATTTGTTTTAATGTCAAACACCCTGCACATAGAAATAAGATCCGAGATATGAGGGTTTGTATTATGTGTCTTTTTTAATTACAGCAAAATACAACTCCTGTGAAAGTCATAAAACCAAAATTCAAAGGATTAGAGGAAATGAGAATTTACAGTCGTCCCCGTTATCTGCAGTTTTAATTTCTCCAGTTTCAGTTACCTGTAGTCAACTGCAATCCAAAAATATTAAATGAAATTTTCCTGAAATAAACCATTTTTAAGTTTTAAACTGCAGGCTGTTGGGAGTAGTGTGATGAAATCTCACACTGTCCTATTCCTGTTCCCCAAGGATTTGAATCTTCTCTTTATCCAGCACATCAGTGCTGTCTATGCTACTGGCTGATTAGTTACATAGTAGCCGTCTTGGTTATCAGATCAACTGCCATGAGTATCCTAGTGCTTATGTTCAAGGAACCCTTATTTTACTTAATAATAGCTTCAAAGCACAAGAGTGGTGATGTTTGCATATTATTATAATTGCTTCATTTTACTATTAGGTGTTGTAATTAATTTCTTAACTGTGCATTATCTTGGGTATGTATGTATGTATAGGAAAAAACATAGTATATATAGGGCTCAATATTATCGGTGATTTCAGGCATCCACAGGAGGTCTGAGAACATATCCTCTAAGGATAAGGGGAGACTACTGTAAGTGCTCCAACAGATTCACAGACTATTGGCAACTTGCCTGAAAGTTTGCTTAGATTATCATTATACTTAAAAGTACAGACTACCATTATACTTAAAAGTCTACTCTGCCACAGCTAGAAGAACATTTAAGAAAGAAAATAAGAACACAATGCCAACTCTGGAATGTAAGAGTTTTAGAGTGCCCTAGCCAACAAGGGTTGACCATAGATAGATTCAAGATCACCAAATGGCATTTTCATGGCGTTGTCTGAAAACTGCTGCCCTAAGTGTTCACAATTGTTTCTTTCTCTTTCAGCTTCCTCTATTCTCAAAAGGGAGAAGCGGCTGAGGACAAAGAATGTGCATTTTAGTTGCGTCACCGTGTACTACTTCACCAGGAGGCAAGGCTTCACAAGTGTGCCCAGTCAAGGGGGCAGCACCCTGGGGATGTCCAGCCGCCATAACAGCGTGCGCCAGTACACCCTTGGCGAGTTTGCAAGGGAGCAGGAAAGGCTCCATCGGGAAATGTTGAGAGAACACCTCAGGGAGGAAAAGCTGAACTCCTTAAAACTAAAGGTAAAAAACAAACTCATTTTCTGCAAAATTTCATATCCTTACAGCAATTTGATTGAGTTAACCATTTTCATATTTAGAATTACGAACCAAACCGGGCATTTTACAAAACAGACTGCTTGCTGACACTTTTTTTTTTTTTAAAGCAAAACAATATAGTCTCTTCACTGAAAGCAATGTAGGAAACTTACCTGACATCATTTATTCATTCATTCCACCAATATTTACTACTGAACATTGTTAGATCATATACACTGTGCTTAGGCGAGGGCTAGCAGGTGACCAAAAATAGATGTGGTCTCTCTCTACAGGAACTTATACAATAATAGAAATGAAAGTGCTAAACGAAATAAAAGCACAACTATATTGAGTGCAATGAAGAAGAGTTGCAAAGTATTGTGAAAGTTTATAACAGGGAATTGATGTGGTCAAGGAGGTCAAAGAAAGATTCCTCGAGGAAGTGAAATGAAAATCTGAAGGGTGACTAGGCAAAGAGGATTGGCAAGAGCATTTCAGGCATCAGGAAAACCCAGAGTTACTGTATTAGTCTGTTTTCACACTGCTGATAAAGACACTCGAGACTAGGTAATTTATAAAGAAAAAGATATTTAATGAACTCACAGGTCCACATGGCTGGGAGGCCTCACAATCATGACAAAAGGCACTTCTTTTTTTTTTTTTTTTTTTTTTTTTTTGAGACGAAGTTTCACTCTTGTTACCCAGGCTGGAGTGCAATGGCGCGATCTCGGCTCACCGCAACCTCCGCCTCCTGGGTTCAAGCAATTCTCCTGCCTCAGCCTCCCGCGTAGCTGGGACTACAGGCACGTGCCACCATGCCCGGCTAATTTTTGTATTTTTAATAGAGACGGGGTTTCACCATGT
>PVKV010003855.1:0-44014 GCA_004027835.1 Alouatta palliata
TCACCGCAACCTCCGCCTCCTGGGTTCAAGCAATTCTCCTGCCTCAGCCTCCCGAGTAGCTGGGACTACAGGCACGTGCCACCATGCCCAGCTAATTTTTGTATTTTTAGTAGAGACGGGGTTTCACCATGTTGACCAGGATGGTCTCTATCTCTTGACCTCGTGATCCACCCGCCTCGGCCTCCCAAAGTGCTGGGATGACACGGCGTTTTTAAAAACACATGTTAAATAATTTGCTTACAAGCAAAAATGTTACAAAGGTAATTGCTGAAAGATAAAAAGTTCTATAAGAGCATATGATGATGTCTCACCTTGGTCAGATAAGGCTTCCCTAAGAAAGAGACATTTGAGCTGAGCAGTGAAAGGACATTCTAACTAGAGAGAATGAATTCTGGGGTAGACAAAGTACAGAAATGTCCTTGTGAGATGAGACTGAAGAGTCAGCCAGGACAAATGTTGCAATTGTAGACAAAGATAAATGTTTGAGGCTTTGTCCAAAGAGCAGCTGGAAACCACAGAAAGAGCGTGGTGGTGGTGGTTTGGGGCGGTGGTGTTGAAGGGAACTGATGTGATTGAATGGGTATCATTTTATGTGAATAATATGACTCTAGGTAAAGAATGTGTGGGAAGATGCAGAATTAGACACAGGAGCAAAGGTAGTTTGGACTAGAGATGGGGCAGGTAGAAGAGGTGGGCTATTGGATATGTGTGTGTGGTTAATGTAAAACAGGAAAATAAGAATAAAACCTGTGAGAAATTTTAGCGTGAAAATATGTAAATGGAGGCAAAAGGCACCATGGTACCCAGAAAGCAGGAAGGGAGGCTCAGAAAAGAGAGCGAATTGATGGTGGTAAGTGATGTCTCACTCTGGGAGATGTCCTCAGTACAGTAGCTTCAACATGAGATGCTTTGGGGATGAAAATGCCATAACTTATCCAAGCTGGGTTATGCATCTCCTTAAGAAGAAAAAGATGACATTTTGGGAAAGGAGATTAAACCGATATGATAAGGTGGTTGACTAATGGGAGCAGGATTAATCTACTGGGTCACACATGGCAGGAGAAGCTGGTGGCACCCCTTGAAGTTCCCACTAAGTCCAGGTTCACATGTGTCTTTGACAGGATGTGCTTTATCCAAATGGCCCACCTGGTGGAACAATCCACAGTGCTGGGTTGCGACTTCTGACCTGGGTTCATCTATCTCCCATCCCACTGTATTTCCTCTCCCCACTGACCTCTAAGCTTCCCATAATGTGCTATCTATTTGGTCACTGGAAACAGCAATTTTAATAAGAAAAAGCTCAAGGAGAGATTAGTGTGCTTGTTATGGTCACTTGAATAGTATCTGAATTAATGAAATTGAAAACTCAACTGAAGTTTTAAAACATTCCAAATGGGTCAGTATACGAAGGGGGATAAAACCCACATGGGCATAGCTGGCCTTCAGAAGCATGTTATCAACTCCTCACATCACTGGTAAGAAAGGGCAAGTGAGCCCAGAGGCGGAGGTTGATGGATGGCATGGGTAACTTGAAGTGTTTGTCTCATTTCTGTCTTCTGTCTATGATTAGGCACTAAGGTGAAGTGGAGGGCACTCTAACAGCCCTTCCTCTTTGCAGCTGGAAAGACATTAAATATCTGTATTTAATTTTGATCATTTCGGACAAGCTTAGTACGCATCTGTAGTAAGCTGAACAGTCCTATGCCCTATGAGGAATGTAAAGATTAATTAGACAAATCCCTTGCCCTCAAAGAACATATGAGTCAATGGTAAAAAATAAGAATGTTCAGCAAATGAAAAGGCAGAGTGTAAAAAGAGGTCCATTTGCATCTAAAAGAGATTCTTTGAGAGGGATTCCTGAATTGGGAAATTGGTCAGACCAGATTATTCTAACTTACCTTTTACATTTAACAGTCAATTTATCCATGAATCAGCTTCACACATAGCTACAGATTTGGATCATTATTCTCAGATTTTCCCACCTGATCTCCTCTCATTTTCTCCTAGTTCTCCAAGGTTAGCAAAGGAAAATCATCAATGATTATCAGGGTAGGAATCAATGCATTGGATTATTCACTCCCCCATCCTCAAAGGCTAAGAGTTAAATGAATTGAAGGATGCAGAAGGTGAGGATATTTCAGTAATATTTCTCACTGTGGTATTATTCTTTATAAAAATAATAACATAAAAATAATGCACTATATACTGGTTATAGGTTTTTATTACTGTTTTTAAATCTTACCTTTTTTTTGACTTGGCCCTATGTTTTCCTCATTGACTCAGGGGTCACTCTGGGCTTGTTTTTGTACAGACTATCTAGACCAATATTACGTGTCTACCAGTTAATTCAAGATTCCTTGTGATGTCACATTAAAATGTACAAACATAAGGGTTCAACCACAACAAACTCACAGAAAAACACATCGTTTTATTATTAAGTCATAACCCAAATCCAAAAATTGTTTTGTTTTTTAAATAATAATCTCCCCTTCTTCAAATAATGGATCAAGGATAATGGCTACTGATTTTGTAAAGTAAAAAATTTATGGGAGATTTATGATAGATGGGTCAGGCTGACAACACCTGAGCCCAATGGTCAATCATAACATTGCAAAAAGTGATACAGACAACCAGATACGTGCCTCCTGACAGGAGATCAGAACAGCACCTAGAAAGTAGTCTTGCCAGAAGACTGTGGTCAGGCCTCCTGATCTAATACCAGACTGCAAGAAATATAGGAAACACAGAAAGATGTTAAATAAAACCATGAGACTACAATAGCACAATCTAGACTGGGGGAAAATCTGTAGAAATTAATGACCAGTTTCTCCAACAACTATATTGTGATGGGAAAACAAGAGCAAGAGAGAAGGGAACCTAAAATTACAAGGGAATTAAGTGACATGTTGACCAAATACAATATACAGATCTTGTTTAAATCCTGATTTGAATAAACATCTATAAAAACTATATGAGACTTGAGTTGGATATTTGATGAAGTCAATAATCTCCATTTTTTAATGTAGTAAATGGCATTTGGATTATATTTTTAAAGAAATCCTTATAATTCAGAGATCATGCTAAAATATTTATAAATGAAACAGCTTAAATGTCTGAAATTTGCTTCAAAATAACTCAACATATGAGAAAGGAAGAAATAGGTAGGAGTATAGAGAAAACAAGATTGATCATGAGTTGATCATCCTTGAAACTAAGTATTGGGGTACCTGGAGGTTTACTATGCTGGTCGTTCCTTTGTTTATGTTTGAAATTATCTATAATAAAAACTACCCAAAGGAGAAAAACATTAGGGAGAAAAAGGGAAGAGAGATACAGGTACACTAGGAAGAATCAGGAATTTTCGTTATCCAAATAGAGGTCCTCTTTCAATCTATGTATACTGTGCTGAGAAAATTCAAGACACCCCCTACCTTTCAGTGCATTTGATGTCAGATTAATGTTGCTTAGAATCTCTTTCAGTACTGTTTGAGATACGATTACAGAATTTGGAAAATTTTGAAAATTTAAACAGAAAGAAACTGTGGTGGTTAATTTTATGCATCAATTTGACTGACCTAAGGGACACCAAGATATTTGGGAAACATTATTTCTGAGTGCTTTTGTGAGAGTGCTTGTGAAAAATATTAGCATTTCAATCAGTAGGCTGACTAAAAAAAGATCTGCTTTCACCAACGTGGGCAGGCACCAACCAATCCATTGAGGAAAATCTGTTGAGACATTGTTTTCCTGATGATCTCAGGAATTTGAGTCACTTAAAAAGCCAGAAGACCTGGGTTCTGATCTGGCTAGTTCTTTGTCACCTCTGGGCTCCTATCTGAATACAGCAAAAAGGCAGAGCAAGAGCATATTCACTCTCTCTTTTGGAGCTGGGACATCCATCTCCTTCTGGCCTTGGACATCAGTGCTCCTGGTTCTTGGGTTTTCAGACTCCAGAATTTCTACCAACCACCCTGCCTTCCCCCAGTACTCAGGACTAAATTACAACACTGACTTTCCTGGTTCTCCAGCTTGAAAATGGCATATTGTGGGGCTTCTCAGCCTCCAAAACTGCATCAGCCAATTTCCATGATAAATTTCTTCTTATATGTCTCTCAATATATCCTGTAGGTTCTTCTCTGGAAAAGCCTGACTAATACAGAAGCTATCTGGAATCACTCCAAAAGTGAATTACATTTCAGGGGGTCTATTTGAACTAGCTGTAATCAGCAACTCAAGTATTTCTTTTTAACTTGTTGCCTGTGAATTACATTTCAAACTAATCAACTTGTTTATTTCCGCTAAAATTTCAGAAACTAAGTGATTAGCTTAAAATTTCTGTCCTGCCAGGTCTTTTTTCTTCTTAAAACAAAAGCAATTTTCTACCACAAATTCTGCTAACGAGAAGAAAGTCATTAAAATATATTGCCAACAAAATAGAATATACAGCAAACATAAGCCAGGAATTAAGCATAAACAATTTAGTCATGTATTTTCATTAGTTAGCCAGAAAAAAAACTAAAGAAATTCACAACAAAAATACATGAAAGGAAAAGGGAAGGTGAAACTATGGGACAGTTGGCATTCATCCACTGGCACTTCATTAAATTGTCTGGCCCCTTAAATTCAAATCATTTTAATCAAGAAAATAAAAATTAAAATTCCAGAATGAATTAAGTTCAAAAAGATAATCAGAGCTCTGTTGTTTTGCCTTTAAGAAAACTTTTCATGAAGAAATAACAGAAGCCCAAAATATTTCCTTGTCATATGAATACGCCCATGATAGGTACATATGAAAATATATTTTAAAACAGTTAAGCAGTAATTGTTTGCTATACATAAGAATATTACTGCTCAAAATCAAAAGATCCTTCTGATTCTTTCACTTATACATCCTTTGTTTCTATAAGGATGCAGTAGGTTGATCTATTTCATAAGCTTGCTTCTTTGTGGGGAAGCACATTGTCTACTTTGTCAAGGACACCAGCCTCAATATCAAATACCTTTAAGACCAGCATGCAGTGGCTCACCCTGCCCTGGCTCCTTCTGCTCTGCTTACCAGGCACTGGCGATCTGACCTGCCTGCATAGGCTGGCCTCTATTTTTGCGCTCACCACGCCAAGTGCTAGTGCAGATGCTATGAAGGGCCTCCAGATTCCATCTGGCACCAGCTACAATAGGTTGATGCAGGTCTCACTTGCTTTCTGCTTATGAACATCCTAGGCAACACATTCTCTTGTCAATAACGTTCTCCAAGATCAACAAAAGAAACTATCAGCATTTTTCTTCTCAGTAGAACCACACTTTCCATGTAAATTCAATAGATGTGTAGAACCTGCCTTATGCTTAAACTCAACAGGGATAACCGCCAACCCCCGACACACATATTCAAGATGCATGGTTAGATGGTTTATGTGTCACCAACAACAAGCATCAGTGGAGTTCAAGAAATGAAAGATTGATAAAGAATGTAGGAATACAAGACCTGTCAATTATCTAGACAGAATTTAGACAGATGGAAAGGGAGGGACAGGGACAGATCTGGCAGAGGCCACTAAATAAAAAAGGCTTTATATTACCAACAAATGTGACATTTCTAAAGAACAGTAAAATTATAGTTCAGGCCATGTGCTATATAGAAGAAATAATTAGGAAACAAGTCTGGAGAGACGGCCATTTGCAGCAGCTTATACAGAAACTTAAATTCCTGGTAGTATAATAAAACATGTTTTTGCAGTTGACTATGGAGGACATTTTGAATAGAAAAGGAGACCTGGCAAAATCAATGAGAGAGGAAGATTGATATTGTATGAAACTCACTAATAGAGCACAAAACGATGATGGTCTTGATACAGGTAGACAGTGGTAGCAGAAGAAAGAGAGAAAAGAAAGGCTGCTTCAAGGAAACAAAGCAAAACATAGCCAGGAGTCTGATCCTACTGTACAAGCAGAAAAGGGAATTGTAGAAGATGACTCCAGTTTCTAATTCAGGTGAGTGGAAATTGGTAGTGCTTTGCCACAATAGAGCATATGAGAAGGAATAAGTCATAAGGGAAGAAAGAAGTTCTTTTGTGGGCTACAGGAGTTTGGGACTGTGGAAAGAAACTTGCTGCTCAAGGACACTGTGGTGAGAATATTAGCTTAAGACCATATGGTGAACTGGGCTAGGTGAGCTCCAGGGTCCTGCATAACTCTTGTATTTCTAGCAAAGTAGATGGTGTGTTGAGTTAGAAATACTGTTTTCTTGATGATCTCAGGAATTTGAGTCACTTAAAGAGCCAGAAGACCTGGTTTCTTTTCTGCCTAGTTCTTTATCACCCCTGAGCTCTAAAATCAGTTAAAGATGAATAATTAAATCACAGGTTCAGTTGGGTAGAGGTTCACCCTTCTGTAAACAGTGGAATTTATTTCAATCCTGATCTCCCTGTACGTTTCCCATTAGCTTCGCTTTGGATGTCCTCATACTGGCTGGCATCACTGCTATTCACTCACCCATATATACCCCACTCACTGACATTAAACATGGAGTGCAGTGACCAGTAACTCCTAGTTGGTCTCCCATTGAGTTCAAGATCTTCTGGCTTATAAAGCACAAAGACCCCTAGTTCAAGTAAAGCTGAGGTTGATTGAGGATACGGTAATCTCACAGAAGCCAAGGGCAGGAAATAACAGTAACATGAGGCATCTTGGGAACCAAACCAGATGGCTGCTGGAAAGTGAGGCAGCACGCTCTTTCAGCCACAGACTTCCTCCACAGCTGCCCGGCTTTACTCTGTGCACTTGCTCCACCTCCCCTCTCTGCTCAGGGGCTTCTCCTGGTTGTTCATAAATGGTCATAAGGCTATCACCAGCCTCTCCTTTTCTTTCCTCCTTTTTTTTTTTTTGAGATGGAGTTTCACTCTTGTTGCCCGGACTGGAGTGCAATGGCACAATCTTGGTTCACCACAAGTTCTGCCTCCCGGGTTCAAGGGATTCTCCCCCCTCAGCCTCCAGGGTAGCTGGGATTACAGGTATGTGCCACCATAGAGAGCTAAATTTTTGTATTTTTAGTAGGGATACGGTTTCACCATGTTGGCCAGGCTGGTCTCAAACTTCTGGCCTCAGGTGATGTGACCGCCTCGGCCTCCCAAAGTGCTGGGATTACAGGTGTGAGCCACCGTGTCCAACTCCCAGCCTCTCCTTTTCTCTTGTCTTCACACACCTGTCACTTCAGTTTTCACAACCACTGCCACATCCCTAGGCTTCAAATTCCTGAGAGCATCACCAGTTTGGTTTACCTCATCTTTTAGAATCAAGTCTCACAAGTTACTGAACTTCAGCTCTCCTGATCTTTCAGGTCCTAGTGTAGATGCCACTACTCTTGATGAGCCTTCCCTGTCAACCCTCACCCTCACCCCTTGAGCCAGACTGGTGTTTTACCGCATTGGGGCATAAATGTGCCTGTCCTCTCCACTAAAACAGAAGCTGCTTGGGGGTAAGGACTGTGTCTCTTATATATTATTTCTCCAGCACCCAGCTCTTTAAGTAAATAAACATGGACTCCATGGGTTTCAATAAATCAACCCTATAGTAAAATAATGCCTTCAAGTTTGGAAATACTTCAAGTCTGTACTTTTTGCTCTTGCTGAGGTCACCTTATGCATTTTTGCAAAAGTACCTGCAATCCTTCCAGTTGTTCCAGCATCTAGCTGAGGACACACACTGAAGATTTACTCCTTTTGTCTAACCACTTGGCACCTCATGAAATCAACCAGTGCAAAATGAGTAAGAATTCAGTCCCCTTCACAGGCTACAGAGATGTCAATTTGCAAGTAAAGTTATACTAGATTCTTTATCGTTTTTCATTGAACAATGAAAGAGCTTAAATGCAGACTTTGGTCATCCTGGATCATACAAAGGGAATCTGATATGCATTAAAAATAAACATAAACTTCTACATCTAAGAAATTCTAAACCACATACTTGCAAAAAAGCAAATGAGCCCCTCTGCAAAATAGTTGATTCATTTCATACATACAGTCTTGTTCTAATCTACAAAGCATTTAACATTTATTGTAAACCAACGTAATTCTTTTTTTCTCCATTTTCATTCAGCAACCTTGTACTAATAACATACTCAGGCCTCCAGACTTCCATACTTGAATCTTGTTTATCTATTAATGAATACATTAAAATCTAGTAAGCAGGTACAATGTTTTCTGGTTTACAAAGCACTCTCGTATAAGAATCATCTGATACCAACAAAATCCCTTAAATTTTATAGTTATAGAAACAGCCACAAGAGGTTGTTGTGACTTTCAGAGAATGTTGTGACTTTTTAAGAATGGATAGGGAATACGTTGTGTCAAATATTGCTTCTGTGAAAGTACCTGCCTAGACCCTGGCTGTTCGTTTAGCAGTGCAGCTCAGGTGAACTTAAGCTTCCATGGGACTAAATCAGGACTGAAAGGAGTTTACAATGAGCATAGAATAGCCTTTAACATCACAGCCAATAGATAATTACACAGCTGAAAAGTTTTGTTAGCACATCACACACCAAGAAATAAAATTTTAAATTAAAAGCTTTACACAGTGTTCACTAAAGCCTGGCGTTTTTGTCATTATGAGAACTATTTTTGCCATTATGTTCCAATTTTTGAAGAAAAGGATTTTCTCCTTCACTTCCATAGGCTTCTCAGCAGTTGAAGATTTTAATGGAAACATAATATGTAGGATTATATCATTCTTAAAGAAGTTAGAAAACCAATTACATTGGATCAGTATTTTCCAACATCTGATCTATTATTCAGAGGCAAGTTTTGTTACCTTCAACAGCTCCTTCCCAGACACCTTCTGCAGCAGCAGCTGATCTCCTCTTCACCTTATCTTGTTCTGTTTCCTTTCATTTCTAGGATTGAAGATTTTTAAAAATAAATAATCGCCCTGCCACTGTGTCCTGTGAGTTTTAAAACTAAACACGCAAACAAGAAGATTAGTTCTGTGAATCCAGCACTAACTACATGAATATAGAGCTTCACTCATATCTCAGAGGATGTTGTTCTACTCATGGATTCCTGAAGGGGTGACTTCAGAAACAGTTAAGCATCTTGTTAGATACACAGATTCCCAGGCCTAAGCCCAGGAGTCCAAGGACCAGCAGCATCAGCATCTCCACCTGGGTACATTTTAGAAACACATACCCATAGGCATGAGGCCCAGAAATCAGTGCTTTATCAAGTCCTCCAGGTGATTCTGATTCATGGTGAAGTTTGAAAGACTTAAACAGGAGAATAAATCTCAATTCAAAAAAAATAACGTGTACTGAGACCCTCCTAGTAAAGGCCCTGGGTTAGCTACTGCAGCAAAAAGGAGAAACTCATTTTGTACTGTATTATTTTTTAAATGTTATTTTTCTTCAAACGTTTATTGAGAAGTTATTACGTGCTAAGCAGTTTGTTGCAGGTTTCTTAAGATGTAAGTATTAGAAAGATACAATACCTAGGCTCAAGGAGTTTACAGTCTACCAAGACTTAAAAAAGGGGCTCGGCAAATTTTTTCCTGTAAAGGGCCAGAGAGTAAATATTTTAGGCTTTGCGGGCCACATGGTCTCTGTTGTGATTTCTCAGCTCTGCTGCTGCATTGTGAAAGCAGCCGTAGATAATACGTAAATGAATGAGCATGTCTGTATTCCAGCAAAACTTCATTTATGGATATTAATGTCTGGATTTTACACAGTTTTCACATGTCATGAAATATTATCCTTCCCTACAGTTTTTCAACCATTTAAAAATGTAAAAACAATTTTGGAGGTCTTACAAAAAGAGATGAGGGCCAGATTTGTCCTGTGAGCAGTTGTTTCCTGTAAGTGAGGCCAGTAAAGCAGTCACAAACAAAATATGAGGGTTCAAGTCTCTGTGACATTATCAATAGAAATTGGAAAGTCAGGGGAAAGCTTTTTTCAAAGGAAAAATAATAAATGCTTTCTTTGGTAAATAGTATTTTCTGTCATTTCCTATCCTGTTGTTTTCCTACAACAGAGCACAAGCCATTCTTTATATTTCTCTAGAGCAGAAACAGATCCACCCACTTAAGCCAATCTATTCCATCTCCTCATTCATACTACACTTCATGAAAATAACAGTGTTGAGGGAGGTCTTCATGTTCTTTCTCCATGGATCCAATTGTATCCATTTATTTGGATACAAAAGTCAACATTTTCAATATTTAAAAAGGCAGAATATCTTCCATCAAGCATACACTGCACTACTTACATTCTCTCTCAATCACAAGGAGGTGGAGATTGGCCACGTACAGGCAGCATTCGCGTCTGTCTCTAAAACTGCTGACTTATGTTGTCTACTGCTGGCTCCAGCATTTTGCAGGATCATAATTAACTCAGGCTTTTTGTTTGTTTGTTTCTCATCTAAGCTTCCCACAGTTAAGTGTCTAAGAGTCCAGTTTTTAAAGATGAATATTCACAGAAATATAAATGCAGCCACTCTGCCAGAGCAAGTGACTTACGATAAAGTTCAGGCAAGAAGTCCTGGAAGCAACGGAGAAGCAGCAGTTGCTAGGAATTAAACAAATGATGTTCCCAGAAAAGGAAGAAGCGCATGAAACAGCTTTCAGCTGAAAGTAATCTAGGATGGATAGGGCCTAACGCTAAAGAGGAAGGGCAAGTGAGGAGTTGTGTCAAGAGATAAGCCTAAAAAGATCAGCAAAGGCCAGAGTCCAATCACATATCTTGCCAAGAAATATTAATCTTTACCCTAAAGGTTATAGGAAGTCACTTAGTATTTTAAGGCAATGAGACAAATCGAGTGGCAGCAGTGTGAAGAATGAATCTGCAGAGGGACAAAAGTGGGGGCAGGGATACCAGTTAGGAGGCTATTTGCAGTAATCCAGGTGAGACAGGATGAGAGCCTTAACTAAGGTATTGGCAGTGGGGAAAGGGATAAGGGGTGAAATTCTAGAGAAATTAAAAACTTAAAACTGCAGGTCCTGGTGATTGCTTGATTGTGGCAGGTGAAGAAGTGACATTTGTCAACATGATTTCCAGGTATTTTGGCCTGCACAAGTAGTAAGATGATGGAACCCTGGGGCTTCTATAGACAGGAGGAAATTGCTCAGAGACAGCAGTCATTCCCTGCAGGTTGTTAGTTTTTTGCTCTAACCAAAATACAATGACTCTTTTATCCTTTAATTTTTCATTATGGTTTTCTGCACCACTTGAAAGTAGACACCCCACTTAACAATTCAACGTCATGTCATTCAATTGATCAGCATACTCTATTCACTACAGCTTGGAAAAGTTATTGATCAAACACATGGAAATGCTGACAGCCTGTAACTGGCTGCTTGAAATAAAGTAGAAATGTGACAGATGAAATGAATCTTGTCACTAGCATATTTTGAATAATGATCCTTGATTAGTAGTGGTCCCCTGTGTGGTTCGACAGGCCAACTGATCAAAATCAAGAAGGCAAGTTCCAAAAGTTATCCAAACTTCTGGGGACATAAACTCCATCTCAGTTAGGCTGTTAACTCTTTTTAGGAAGTGCTCATACTGCTGGTCTTCAGAGTATCCCATTTACGAGGAAGCAATGAGATCAGTTATCAACACAGCATGACTTCAAAGGGTGAGGAAGACACTGTTAGAGTAACACTGATCTCTCTTACTGAAGGAATAGAGAATCTTTTCTGCTAAATTAAAAGCTGTAGCATTAACTTGCAAGTTAGCTAGGATGTGATAGTGGAAAGATTTCAAGTTTTATAGCCAGAATAGCCAAGTTCAAGGACTGACAATGCTACATGACCAAAAGCAAATAACTGAACCTCTTGGACTAAGTTTGCTCATTTGTAAATTTGGAAAACATTTGCGCATACCACTAACCACCCAAGGGCTTTGTAAGGTCACAAAATAGGTAACAGTTGGGAAAACACTGTACAGTTGTAGAATTCCTATGAGTATACAAATTATCATAATTACTATTGCCATTATTATTATCACAACTCTTTTGGTTAAGTCATATAGTATGGAGGATTATTCTAGAAGCTACTATATTAATGCATCTGAGATGAACATGAGGGAAAGATGAATTGGGATGGGGGACACTCTTTGCCTTCTCACATAAGCATACCTCAATAGTTTCCCCCAGCCCCCAGTTCAGCTAAGGCAAAAGAAAGAAAGTTTTGAAAAGAATAGACAAAAAAATGACAAGCTACTTCCTCCTAGTTAAATGCAGAAAAAGAGAAAATCCAAGAAAGAAGGAAACTCAGAAAGAAATGCATAAGATACAATTAGAAACAGGAAAACACAGCAACAGCAGCAAATGTCAACAAGCTACCCTAGAACACAAGTAAGATTTTTTAAAACCTTTGTTTTAGTAGGAGGGCAACTACTACAGGTACAAAAAAACGAAAAACACCAATCACCTAAAAATGATTTTACATGATTGTAGAGTAATTTACTCTGACTACTAAAAAGATCACCAAAACAAATCACAAAAAAACATTGTTAAAACTTGTGTGAAATTTATAAATCCCATCAAAGAAGTCATATATCAGAGCAGTTTAGTAGGAGCAAAACTGACATCCTGAAGGAAGAAACTGTGATGGTAAAAATAGACTCACAGAGCAAGTGAAAGCACAGCTGAGTTACACAGCTAATGACTGAGAAAAAGAAATCACAGAACTCGGGAACAAACCAGCAAAATCCAACCTGAGAATAATCTGTGTGCCAAAAGATGTAGAAATACAAGCAAATTGTCAGCCATTCCCAGGGAATAAATTAATCTTATAGAATGTCAAGACATCAAATTCTAATACAGATATCTTGAAGGAATATGAAAATCCATTTGGGACAGTCCTCATTGAAATGTATCCCAAAACCTACTTATCACATTTTTAAAGTTTGAAACAAAAGAGCAGACAAGTATGAGGTCTTGAGAGGAAAGGAGAGAAAAAAGATGAAGTTGTAATTAATGGGATATTTTGGATTGGTTTCTATAGAACGCATTACCTGAGCACATATACTTAGATAGACTTATATAGAGAGGTCATAGATAAAATTTCATGAGAGACCACTGCTAAGAAATATTATTACCCTTTTTTTTTTTTTTTACACGGAGTCTCACTCGGCCTCCCAAGTGGCTGGGATTAAAGGCCACATCCAACTAATTTTTGTATTTTTATTAGAGACAGGGTTTCACCATATTGGCCATAATAGTCTCAATCTCCTGACCTTGTGATCTGCCCGCCTCAGCCTCCCAAAGTGCTGGGATTACAGGCATGGACCACCATGCCTGGCTGAAATAACATTACTTTTATAAAGTGTGTATGTCTGGATTCCTGGGAGTTGAAGGTAAGGTCTGGCAAGTGAATGACCTGAGGTATTAATTTTCCAAAGGGAATAATATATTTTCAGGCCACCAGATGAAAAAAAAATCATAACCAAACTTCATTGTCAGTTGAGATGGCACATTTTGGAAAGCAGTGAATCAGAGATCAAAGAACAGCAAGGCAGGCACTTTCTTACTGGTGATATGTAATATGCAACATGTAAAAGAAATTGGTAAGTCAAATTCAATCTGATGTGGCACAAAGCACTTGTTCTCATCCACCTGTCTCTTTTGACTGTCTTGTTTTTCTGGAGACTGAAAGCCTCAAGGAACAAGCTGTGTCTTACTATGGACAAGAATTACCTGATGCTCAGACTTTAGGCACAAGGCAGGCTCCCAAGGAAATCAATCCAAAAAGAAAATTTTTCTCTTTGAAGACTAGAGGTAACTTTCTAAAGTGGTAGAAAGCCTTAAAAAAAATCTATAACGTCTCACAACTAAAAAATATCCCGAAAAGAATAAATGGAGAGTTTAAAACAATGAAAGATTTCAAGGACTTGCAATCTACTTAAGGGCTGGTGGATTGCAAGAGTAGCAAAAGAAATGGTTAGAAATATCAAACAAAAGAGTTAATTAGATCATATTTTGAGAAGCACAAAATATAAATAATATTTTTAAAGTGCTCCAGACTATGTGAAAAGTAATAGCCAGCATGGAATTTGGATTTCATATTGCACCTGAAAAGGTATTCAAGATTAACTTACTTTGTTGAAATATAGAGTAAAAGTAATGTTGATAACAATGTCAAAATATGTGTTAAATATATGTAATCAGATTGGCAGATAATCTTTTTAATGCACAATAAAAAGTTTATAACCAGTTGCAGAACCATGATAATAAAATTGAATAAAAAATAGTAAATAAAAACTGACAGGGCAAAGGAAGTAGTAGAAAGCTATCACTTAAAATGTATAAAGTAAATAAAGTAAACTAATAAAAAGCACACGTCACTGAACAAAACTTAATAATCTGATGCCTATAAAAAACACACTTAAAATTAAAATATAAATGGAGTAAAATCCAAAAGATAATTAAAGTCAGCTATGCCTGTAGAAACACAAGAAGAAAAATTAAAAAGGAGGTTTCTATGTGGCACAGAAATTTTAGACAAATTAACAAGTTACTATTGTGTTTTTTACAAGAAAAGCTTGAGAAAAATTACATTTAATAGGGTTTATTTGAACGAAGAATGATTCACAAATAGGGCAGCACTTACAACCATAAGAGGCTCAGAGAGCTCTGCCTAGCAGTGTGAACAGTGAGATTGTTTAGCCCAGATATAGGCACAAAGTAGGCAAATCACCAGATTGGCTACAGCTAGGCATCTGCCTAATTTGGGCATGATGGAATAATTTAGCTGTCAGTGATTGGTTGAAATCTGGCTGCTTGTGGTTGGCTGAAACTCAGTTGTTTGTTATACCCCTAAATTAGGTTTTGGTTTGTTCATCTACTAAGATAGCAGTTTGTTAAGTAGGAGTTCAAAGTACGAAGATAGCCTCAGACGGATGGCTTCCTGCTTATTTAATATATTAAACAAGTTAACTTTCATATAAAATTATATTAAACAAAAAAATTTTAACAATGTTGCATTTGTATATTCAAAGCAACATAGTAACAATATATTCTGAAGAAAATGGATTAAAAATGGCAAATATACTGTTCTTAAAAATTTCATTAGTTTATAATGTTAAGCTTAGTAGAAACAAAATTAAAAATATAATAAAAGTTTAAAAATGGAATCAAACAATAATATAAAATAACTGTAAAAGTGAGAGCTTAGTGAAAGGAGAAATGCTTTTTTATTAAGTTGGTATAGAGTATTTTTTAAAAATTTATTAGATGTTGGGATAAGAAAAACACAATTGATAAATATTAGAATGGCTGAAAATCAATATATTCTATAATATTTGTTTTAAAACTTTTTATTAAGTTGGTATAGAGTATTTTTTAAAAATTTATTAGATGTTGGGATAAGAAAAACACAATTGATAAATATTAGAATGGCTGAAAATCAATATATTCTATAATATTTGTTTTAAAACTTTTTATTAGGATGAAGTTTACATAACAGTAATAATTTTAAAGTGAACAATTAAATGACAACCACAATTAGTCACTCACAATGTTTTACAATCACCACCTCTATCTAAAATCACAGCAAATGAAGCCCTATGGAAGCAAGATCCAGATAAGGCTTTTATTTTATTTTATGTATTTATTTTGCCAAGAGCATAAGTGACTATGTATTTTACAAAGAGGAGATTTTTCAAGGCTTTCAATACCAAAAAATTTATAAACATAATAATAACATTAAAAACAATCATCTGTGGAACATTTCCTTTAGACCAGTCACAGTGTTCAGGACATTACAGGTTTTATCTCATTCAGCCTGTGTGGAGCCTTCAGCGCTTCACAGTCTAAAACATTTATTACTCTCACCTTCTGCTAAGCCACATGTGATAGAAATTGGGTGGCCTATCAAATAACTGCGGTAAAGGTAAAGGGTTGGCAGAACACTGCTGGAGGCTTTTGTTAAAAGTCTAATTTGAAAATAAGTTTGTATGACAAAATAGAAAACACCATTTAAGTCATTCTAAAGTGGCTAAAATGAACATCAAAAGAAGCTATTACTACTGTCTGGTTTTCAGATACAAGGGGAAAAATTTGAAGTGTGACCATTTTATTAAGCATGGCATCATATTATTTGTGTTATGTGAGACATCATGTTCTTATAAACAGTTTTAACGATGCAGAAATTAAGATGTTGAGCTTCATTAATATTTCACTTTATCAAATGAGATCTAAATCTACTTTAGTTTCACTTTCAGATAACTGCCTCCAGCTCTCTAAATACTATTCAGAGTTGGTTTTGGAGGTTTTACAACGGCATAAAAGAGAATTTATTTAATGTCCATAAATATGTTTTTATAATTATTGTTACAATCATTATTGCTAGCATGGTGAGACCTCAAAGTGAGGATGAACCAAAAGAAACAAAATGTGCCCCAAAATAAACTGATTTGGCATTACTTGTACATCCCTCATATGCGTGCAACATGTCATATATGATATATGAATACAGCCTATTATATCTTATGGTATCATACAGGTTGAATATTCCTTATCTGAAATGCCTGAAACAAGAAAGTTTTCAGATTTTGCATTGTTTCTGTATTTGGAATATTTGCATACACATAATGAGACATCTTAGAGATGGGACCCAAGTCTATTCTCTATACAGTTAGCCTGAAGATAATTTTATACAATATTTTAAATGATTTTGTTCATAGAACAAAGTTTATGTGCATTAAATACAGAAGCAAAAGAGGCCAGGTGTGGTAGCTCATGCCTGTAATCCTGGTACTTTGGGAGGCTGAGGTGGGAGGATCACTTTGAGCCCCAGGAGTCTGAGACTAGCCTGGGCAACATAGATCCTGCCTCTACAAAAATAAAATTTTAAAAAGCAAAGATGTCACTATCTCAGCCACTCCAGTGAACGGTCTGTGGTTGTTTGGCATCATCATTATTCCTGACCCTAAATTAATCAATAGATTAATAATTAATAATGATTATTATTAACCAATAATCAATTTATTAAAAATTATTACTAATAATTATTACCAATAATCAATTTTTTGCACTTATTCCTACATAAGTACTTAACAGTAAAAAATATGACATACCATTAACACACTGAAAAAATCATTTGTTCATGGTAACTTCGCAGCCCAGTGGCATCACCAGAACATGTGTATCCGCTGTGAAACAGCAGCGACAACGGTAGGTTTCAACCACCGCCTACAACGCTGTTTTGATTAATAGGTTACTATGCACTGTATTTTTTTTTTCAGGTGAGAAGTAACATCAGAAGCAGTTGAGACACCAGGAAGCGGGTGCTCTAGGGATGATGAGAGAATCTGCTGGATGGCTTTTAACAATGTTTCCTCCAGAGTCATCCCCTTCATTAACACTGATTTGTATTTTAGAAATCTCTCTTTGATTTTATAAATGGAAAAGATGTCTTGTGCTGTTCTGAAGGCACGCTGCTCTAGTCCTTCAGTAAGCCCCTCACACGTTTTAATCATGTTGTCCACAGACACTTTATCTGCAGTGTTAACAGCATGATCTTCATTGTCACTATTATCACCACTACCTTAATTCAGAAACTTTTTTGCTATTTCACCATTGGTCGATGAATGAACAACTGGAGCTTCATTCAAGAAAGTTCTTTATGTTTATTCTCCGTTGATCTAGGGATAGCCTAGTCACATGGCTGAATTAATGAAATCACACTTAAAGGAAAGCACACGGTATAAACATTATTTTTGATGAGACTTTCAGCTGAAAGATGAACAGAACAGCTGTCAAGGAATAACAAAAGCTTGCAGTCATCATCCAGTCCAGCCTCCTCCCTGCAGAGAGCAAGCTGCTGGTACAAAATGATTGTGAAACCAGTCAGAAAAGATGTCGCTGATGATTCATGCCTTTTTGTTAATGTAATAATGGACTGGTAAGAAATTCACTCCTTGAAAACAGAGAAGGCACAAGCTTTTGCATATTATAGCAATTTTATTCTTAAGCATGCCTGAAACATTAGCACATACATCTCAGCATAATCATTCTGTCTTTGGCATTCTTATTCCTGGAGAGGCTGTCTCATCAGCTTTAGTCAGTGTCTTTCTTGAGCCATAACACTAAAACAGTGATGTTTCATCAGTATTATGGAGTTGTTCTGGTGTCAGATTTTCATCAGCAATGATCTTGGCAAACTCATCAATGAATTTCTTCACAGCTTCATGAACAACAGATGCTTTAGCACCACAATTTTTGAAAAATGTAATACCGTGTCTTTTCTGAAATTTCTGAAACTAGCCTGTTGAATATTCAAAATTATCTTTCATTCTCAATTCATCATGATAGATCTTTGCTTGTTTCATGATCAGTGTAACATTAGTGGCATGTGTTGACTACAACCCTGACACATCCACTCTTTCAATACTCAACTGAGATCTTCATGTTTAGCTATATACGATTTTTCCAATGTTTATTAACGTTGGTTCATCACTGTCAGCATGAAACTTCAACAATGTGTCCTTCTGTTTCTTCAGGTCATATGTGGTGGTCATTCCAACACCATACTGTTCTATATGATATTTCACACTTACACTGCTGTCTTGTTTCACCAACAGTGTGACTTTCTGTGCTTTCAATAAACACAAATGTTTCCTCTTTTCCTATCACTGTTACCCCATGGGTATTTGCAGACCTTTGTGACATTTTCAACAGTATCTTTGCACCACAGAGGAGAGAATAGACAAAAAACACAATAAGTAATCCATGTAGGTGCTGGTCCCATGTGACCCATCATGGGGAATCTGTTATTGGCATGCCTGGCCATTTTATTACCCTTTTTGGATGCACTTGCATGGGGGAATCTGGACATGTGCAGAAAAGATATATTGTGGCTGAATGGAGCTGGAAAGGTTTTTTGGTCCCTGGGTACTTTGAATATACTGTGAATAAACAATAAAATAATTCAATTTCATCTTAATTTCACCTTTTAACAATGACCCACTTTAGAGGAATCAAGGTAATCAGCAAATTTGTGGTGAGCTTACGTTTTGACTCCAACCCATCTCATGAGATCAGGTGTGGAATTTTGTACTTGTGGCATCATGTTCGTTTCAGATATTGGAGTATTTCGTATTTTGAATTTTCAGACTAGGGATGTTCAACCTGTTGTTTAAGCAGCCACTTAACCAAAATAACAATGCCATGAATTTCTATGAAACAATTATCATTGAACTAGACCCATTGGTCAACCTTATTTCTAGTTTGAATATTCCCAGAACTCTTGAGCACAAATAACGTTATCTTTGCAAAAATAGCTGTTCATTTCTATTGCCACTCTAACCTCTTCATACCTTGAAAAGAATGTGACTGTGTTTTCCTTACAGTATAAAACCAAAATATAACATAGTAGGATTATTAAAAAACTATCCAACAAATACCTAGATGAGGTTTCAAAAATGTTATTTTTACTAACTTTGCGAAACTGTAAAGGAAAAATGAAATGAGATTTTCTTGCTTAGAAAAGAGTAGCATGAGTCCTTCCATTATCCACAGGCAGAAATATAGCAGCACAATGCAATCACCTTCAGAAAACAACAAAAATGTAGTTAATAAATAACCATGCATCAGGAGAGTCTACCTTTCTGGAGGGTACCTTATGGCACTTCACAAACACTTCTTATGGTAAGCATTTCTATCCCAATAATGAACTGGTAGGAAGAGTCACAGTAGCTGGCTAAAAGAAAAGTAAGGGAGTGGAGCATCTCACACTGGGGTCTGTAGGGGGGAAAAAGGGGAGGGACAGCGGGGGGTGGGGAGTTGGGGAGGGATAGCATGGGGAGAAATACCAGATATAGGTGATGGGGAGGAAGGCAGCAAATTCACACTGCCATGTGTGTACCTATGTAACAATCTTGCATGTTCTTCACATGTACCCCCAAACCTAAAATGCAATAAAAAGTATATATATATTAAAAAAAGAAAGAAAAGTAAGTAACAAAGACAATGAGGTAAAGGCACAGCAGAGTAAGTAACACTGTGCCTCTCCATCAGACCTGGGGAAGTTCAATGCTTTACATTTTGTTTTACCCTCATAACAACTCTAGGAGGTATATATCATCCCCACCCCCTGCCCCCTAACCTTTACAGGGAGGTCACAGGTTAGAGAATTTAAGTAATCCATCCAGGGTCACACAGCTAGTAAATTGCAAAAGCCAGTCTTGACAATTCAAAACCCAAACTCAACCATTCTGTTTGGGCAGCCTCCTGAAAGTTATTTTAAATGTGATTCATAATATTGTTATTTCTTATGTGAAAACAGTTAGAATAATGCCAGTTTCTGGAATGCCCTGGGACACAACACTAGCAAAGCTTTATTTCCCCCCATCCCCTTCCATTGACTATTGGGATCCTATGGCTACCTTGGGCAAGAGAATTGCAGAGGCTAAGGCGACACTGTTGCTGTGATGAGTTTTGCTCACAGGTGAGTCTGGACATTTTGTTTCATTTCAGTTACAATCAATTCCATTGTGTTAGTTGAAGTCATTGAGGGTTCTTTGCTTGAATAAAAGGTAAACAATATTTTGAGGCAGTCACAACTGGATTTTTAACAATGAATATCACAGAATTATTTGTATAAGTGGCCAAAATCCTACAACTGGAATAAATGTATGGCATCTGTATTAATTTTCTATTGCTGCCGTAACAAAATACTATAGACTGGGTGTCTTAAAACAATAGAAATTTATTTTCTCACAATTCTGGAGACTGAAAGTCCAAGGTCAAGGTGTCTGCAGGTTTGGTTTCTCCTGAGCCCTCTCCCCTTGACTTGCAGATGGCTGTCTTCTTACTGTGTCCTCACACGGCCTTTTCTCTGAGTGCACATCCCTGATGTCTCTTCCTCGTCTCATAAGAACACCAGTCATTTTGGATTAGTGCCCCACCTGTCTGACTTCATTTAACCTTAATTACCTCCTTAAAAGTCTTTTCCTGTTCAACCATTGTGGAAGACAGTGTGGTGATTCCTCAAGGACCTAGAACTAGAAATTCCATTTGACCCAGCAATCCCATTACTGGGTATGTATCCAGAGGATTATAAATCGTTCTACTATAAGGACACATGCACACGAATGTTCACTGCAGCACTGTTTACAATAGCAAAGACCTGGAACCAACCCAAATGCCCATCGATGATAGACTGGACAGGGAAAATGTGGCACATATACACCATGGAATACTATGCAGCCATCAAAAACGATAAGTTTGCGTCCTTTGTAGGGACATGGATGAACCTGGAAACCATCATTCTCAGCAAACTGACACAAGAACAGAAAATCAAACACCGCATGTTCTCACTCATAGGCGGGTGTTGAACAATGAGAACACAGGGACACAGGGAGGGGAGCATCACACACTGAGGTCTATGGGGGTTTGAACTAGGGGAGGGACAGCCAGGGGTAGGGAGTTGGGGAGGGATAACATAGGGAGAGATGCCAAATATAGGTGATGGGGGGATAGAGGCAGCAAACCACATTGCCATGTATATACCTATGCAACAATCCTGCATGTTCTTCACATGTACCCCAAAACCTGAAACACAATTAAAAAAAAGAAAAGAAATACATTATGATTAATTATAGTCAAAAAAAAAAGCCTTTTCTTCAAATATAATCACATTGGGGTTTGGGGCTTCAACATATGAATTGCAGGGAAGGAGAGACACAATTCATTCTGTAGCAGGATAAGTCCAATTCACCTCATCAATGTGATAACAAATATACAGTGATTCGATTTCTTCTTAATTTCACCTTTCAACAATGCCTTCCTTTAAGGAAATCAAGGTAATTAGCAAATTTTCAGACTAAATTTAAATTCTTTTTTTTTTTTTTTGAGATAGAGTCTCACTCTGTTGCCCAGGCTAGAGAGCAATGGCGTGATCTTGGCTAACTGCAACCTCTGCCTCCCGGGTTCAAGCAATTCTCCTGCCTCAGCCTCCTGAGTAGCTGCAACTACAGGTGCATGCCACCATGCCCAGCTAATGTTTTGTATTTTTAGTAGAGATGGGGTTTCACTATGTTGGCCAAACTGATCTTCAACTCCTGACCTCATGATCGGCCCGCCTAGGTCTCCCAAAGTGTTGGGATTACAGGCATGAGCCACCATGCCCGGCCTTAAATTCTTACTAGTGGTAATGAAAACTACAAAACTGGTAGAAAAAGTATCTTGAAAGACTATGACTTCACTGAAAGTAATATGAAGAGAAATCTGACAATTGAAGTAAAAATAATAAATGTAAAAGAAAGAGTAATGTGGGTTTTTGAGAGTAAATTATTCAAATAATAGATGAATTGACATTTGACAACTAATATATACACAAATACTTTTAGTGCAGGCAGTGACACCTTACTTCTATGCAAGATGCTGCATATGTTTTTGAGCAATTTTCTAAAAATAAGCTAAGAGCATGGTAAATAATGCACATAGACCTTGGCCCCACATGGGTGATCATGTGGAATCTGCCATGATTGTGTCCAGCCTATACATCCGCTGTGTTATTACTCTTTGTAGGTTACCTTTTTAGAAAACTGCTCAAAACCACTTCTGGTTTTTGGTCTGGCATGAAAGAACTTGGAAGTAAGTTGCTGCTCTGATCTAATGAGAAGTAAAAAGCTGAACAAACTAAAAAATCAATGGTTCTTCTTAAATCTGTAAGAGAAGTGAGGTCACAGGTCATGGGGCAAATAGCGCCTGACTCCCAAGTTGGAAAGACAGGCAAATACAGAGACTTACAACTTACCAGAGCAGGGACCCACAAGCAGAAAACTCCCTGGGAACCAATGTCCAGGTAGGAAAACCTGAACTGCGATTGACAAATTGCTGGAGGCTCACTGAGTACAACTCTGAGAGTTAAAAACTCGGGGGGACCTATTCATTGGAGGGCCTCACACTTTTGTGAATTTTACCTCCTGGAGCTCTAGTAGGTTTTCACAGAGAATACTGGAGAAAAATTCCCTGAAAAGGGAAAAAGGAACCATTCTGAAACATGTCAGAGCATTCTGTTCTTCTTTTTCTGGAACAGAAGACTATACTGATTTTGTTATGACATGTTGAGATATTCAAAGATATATTTTATCTGTTCTTCTTAACAAGGTCTGCCCTCAGGAGAAACTGTTTGACCAGATCCTAACCTGCTAGGGTTTTATCAGAGCCTAGGGTTTTAGCAGACCTGGGGAGAAAGAAATATTCAACTCCAGCCCATACCAGCATCCTGTCCCATCTAAGGGGGGCGGGGAAGCACATGTGAAGACTCCCATCCAGGACCACAGCCTCACTGAAGACTGAGACCTAATCGTAGACTAGAAGGATTCCCCTCCTCCTCACCTTACTGCCACATTACTAAATTTCCATTTACAGCAATTCTTTTACCTAGTACATCATGTCTGGCTATCAGAAAAAAAATTATTAGACATAAAAAGGCAAAAACAAACGCACACACAAACATAGCTTTTATAGACAGGTAAGTCAGGGATATTGGAATTATCCCTGGGAATTTAAAACAACTACAATTACTATGCTAAGGGCTCTAATGGATAAAGTAGACAGCAGGCAAGAACAGATGGATAATGTGAACAGAGAGATGGAAATTTTAAGGAGGAACAAAACAACGCTAATGATCAAAACCACTGTAACAGAAATGAAGAATGCATTTGACAGGCTCTTTAGCAGGCTGGACACAGCTGAGGAAAGAATTTCTGAACATGAGGATAAAAGTTCCAATAGAAACCTCCAAAACTGAAAAGCAATAAGAAAAGACTTTTAAAAAGACAGAACAGGCCAGTCACAGTGGTTCACAGCTGTAATCCCAGGACTTTGGGGAGGCCGAGACAGGTGGATCACAAGGTCAGGAGTTCAAGATCAGCCTGACAAACATTGTGAAACCCCATCTTTACTAAAAATACAAAAATTATCCGGGCATGACAGTGCATGCCTGTCATCCCAGCTACTCAGGAGGCTGAGGCAGGAGAATCTCTTGAACCTGGGAACTGGAGGTTGCAGTGAGCTGAGATTGCACCACTACATTCCAGCCTGGGTGACAGAGTGAGACTCAGTCTCAAAAAAAAGAAAAAAAGAAAAGACAGAACAAAATATTCAAGAACTGTGGGACAAAACATACACATAATGCAAATACCTGAAAGATGAGAAAGAAAGGAACACGAATATTTCAAACAATAATGTTGAGAATTTCCACAAATTTATGTCAGACATCAAATCACAGTCAAGAAGTTCAGAGAATCCAAGCATGATAAATACACCTGATACGGGTGGTAAATATCCGAAATACCGATGGGCCTGCAGCAATCTCACTTCTTGTCTCCTCAGAAGAAAAAATTTGACTGAGAAACATAAGGCAGAAAAAAAGTTTCAGAGCAGGAGTGAAAGTTTATTGAAAAAGCTTTAGAGCAGGAAAGAAAGAAAAGTACAATTGGAAGAGACCCAAGTGGGCTCTTTGGAGGTAAAGTGCCCTGTTTAAACTCGTGCTAGGATCTTATATGCTGGCCCATTTCTGATGCCTTATGCCCCTTTCTCTTTATCCTCCCCTGGGGCGAGCTGCCCACATGTGCAGTGCCCTCCATACGCTTGGGAGGTGAGCATGTGCAGTGTGTTTAGGAGGTTGTATGCGCGCCCACCTGAGGCTTTCTTCCCTTTTCTAATGGAATGCCTCCCAAAGGCTATACTCTTGCCATTTTGTCTCTTAATGTGCACGCTCGAGTTTACTAACGCAATTGCTGAGATTTTATTGAAAGCTGATTACCAATTTCAAGTGTTTTCATCTGTTTGGGAAATTGCCTCTCCCTCGGGCCAGCTACCAATTATCATTTTTACAGAGGCAGTGTGATAACTGCTGAACCATCACCTGATGGTCACAACATTCCTGGTGTGTGGTGGGGGAACCCCTTTCCTATCCTGCTCATGTCTGGCCAACTATCTATTGTAATATACCTTAGTGTAGCATTTTCAAACTATAGAAAATCAAAGATAAAGAAAAAAATATTGAAAGAAGTCAGAGAAAAAAGAGCAAAACTAAGAGGAATATCTAACATAGGGAAGAGCAAAAATAAGAACATCTAACTTCTCAGAAACTATGTATATTAGGGTTTTCCAGAGAAATAGAATTGATAATATATACATATACTCACATATATACATACATACATGTGTGTGTGTATGTGTGTATTGAGAGTAATAAAGAGAGATTGAGCTTTATTACGATAAATTTGATCACACAGTTTTTGGAAGACAAGAAATCCGTAGTCTGTCATCTGCAAACTGGAGACTCAGGAAAGCTGGTGGTGTAATTCCAGTCTAAGATCTGAACACTGAGAACCAAAGGAGCTGATGATGTAAATCCCTGTGTGAGTGCAGGAGAAGATTGATGTCCCAGAACAAAAAGATAGGCAGGAAGATAAAAGGAGCACATTCCTCCTTCCTTCACCTTTTTGTTCCCTTCAGACCCTCAACTGATTAAGTGATGCCCACTCACAGTGGGGAGGGGAGTCTACTTAACTGAGTCCACCTATTTTCATGCTTAGTTATAAATAGGAACAAAGAACGAGGGCAACGAATAGAAACAGTAACAAATATGGTAGGCATTAATTCAACTATATCGGTAATCACTTCTTATGTCGATGGTCTAAATGTACTAATTAAAAGACAGAGATTTTCAGTGTGGATCAAAAAGACAAGATTCAACTATATGTTGTTGATAAGAAGCTCATTTTAAATATAAAGGTACTTACATATTGAAATTAAATGGGTGGAGAAAAATATGCGGTGCTAACACTAATGAAAGAAAAGCAAGAGTAGCTATATAAATTTCAGACAGAGCAGACTTCAGAGCATGGAAAGCTATCAGGGATAAAGAGGGGCATTATATAATGATAAACAGCTAATTTATCAAGAAGACATAGCAATCCTTAACATGTATGTGCCTAGCAACAGAGCTTCAAACTATGTGAGGCAAAACTGAGAGAACTTCAAGGAGAAATGAATCCACTATTATAATCAGAGACTTCAACCCCTCTTCACCAGAAAATTAGTAAAAACACAATTGAAGTAATAACACCATCATCACCTGGATATAATGAAATCTATAGACTTCTTCATCTACAGCAGAATATATATTCTTTTTAAGTTCACATGGAATATTCTTCAAGATAGACCATATTCTGGACCATAAAAAACACCTTAATAAATTTAAAAGAAGAGAAACCATACAGTATCTGTTCTCAGACCACAGTGGAATTCAACTAGAAGTCAATAACAGAAAGATAGGTGGAAAACCCTAAATTACTTGGAGATTAAACAGAATACTTCCAAATGACACATGGGTCAAAGAATAAATCTCAAGACAACATAAAAATATTTTTAACTAAATGAAAATAAAAACAAGACTTAAAATTTGTGGAATGCCGTTGAAGGCAGTGCTTACAGGGAAATGTGGAGCACTGAATATTAGAAAAAGAGAAAGATTTAAGATCAGTCACCTAAGATTCCATTAGGAGGCTGAGCGTGGTGGCTCATGCCTATAATCCCAGCACTTTGGGAGGCCAAGGTGGGTGCATCAAAAGGTCAGGAGTTTGAGACTAGCCTGGCCAACCTAGTGAAAGCTGTCTTTACTAAAAATATGAAACTCAGCTAGGCATGGTGGTGCATGCCTGTAATCCCAGCTACTCAGGAGGCTGAGGCAGGAGAAGGCAGAAGTTGCAGTGAGCCGAGATTGTGCCACTGCACTCCAGCCTGGGCGACAGAGCAAGACTCCATCTCAAAAAAAAGAAAAAAAAAAAAAAAGAAGAAGAAAAGAAAAGAAAAAAATTCCATTAGGAAACTAGGGAAACAAAGCAAGTTAAGTCCAAAGTAAGCAGAACAAGAGAAATAATAAAAAATTGAAACAGAAATCGATGGAATTTAAATCAGGAAATCAATAAAGAAAATCAACAAAACCAAAAGCTGGTTCTTTTGAAAAATGTTGAGTTAATAATCATATTATATTAGCAACTGACATTAAAAATAAAAAGAAATGTTTTTATATATAACTTGTGAAAGGAAAACAAAAACTTGGGTCCCCAAACTCACTATGCCAAAGGGAAAAGTTAAGCATGGACACTGAGTCATGCAGAAAACTGCCTTTTCTTTTGTTCCTAAACAGACAGGTGCAAGACAGAAGGCCACATATCTCCTCACGTGGCCTCCTTCACCCTGACAAGGTAAGTTAACAGCTTTTCTTCACAAGTATGGGACAAACACAAGGCTAGAAAACCCTCTCTGTCCACCGTGAGGCAAAGGCATATTTGACTTCTTTCTCTATTCAATATTTACTTTATCTTATGTAAATTGCAGATTTACTGAGCATCAGACAAATGCATAATTGACTGTTCCTCTATCCCCTCCTTCCACATGTGACATGTGGATTCAGTGAGCACTAATCAAAGCCTCACAAGCATGTGGCCACTCACTTCACTACATACTTGCTCTTTTTTTTCCTTTCTTCTTTCCCCTCCTGCCCACTTTTTCCCCTTTAAATAACTGAAGCCCTCAAAACTCTCTTTGGAGAAAGTTCTGGCCACAGATCCCACTGTGTCTTGTGTCTCTTTTTTTTCCTAAGCACGTCCTCAAACTTGGCAAAATAAACCTGTAAATTGATTGAGACCTCTCTCAAATCCCTTTTTTGGTTTAGATACTTTTGATAGAAAATATATGAGAAAGAACAATATCATACAAAACTAGTTTTCTGAACTGGCTGATCCTGAGACTCCAATAACACAAAAGAATGACTAGTTTTCTGTGACCATTTATTAAAATTCAGAACCTTGAAGTGGACCAGCAAATATCCCTTCTAAGATCAAGTTATTTGTCGTGGCTCACACCTATAATCCCAGCACTTTGGGAGGCTAAGGCAGACAGATCATTTGAGATCAGGAATTCGAAACTAGCCTGGTCAACCTGTCTCTGCTGAAAACACAAAAATTAGCCAGGTTTGGTAGTGGGTACCTGTAATCTCAACTACTCAGGACACTGAGGCAGGGGAATTGCTTGAGCCCAGGAAGCGGAGGTTGCAGTGAGCTGAGATCACCATGCCACTGCACTCCCACCTGGGGACAGAGTGAGACTCCATCTCAAAAAAAAAAAAAAAAAAAATGTTATTAGACTCCATTGAAGAATCTATTAAATACCCCAAGTCACGTCCCTGGGCCAAATTAAAGTAAGAACATTCTTTATCAGACGATTCAAAAGCACATATGTGCTTACATGGCTTATGACCAAAATAGCCCTTTTAAAAAATAGACTCATGGAAGCAGAAATGTCTGTTGCTGTTTACAGCCATATACTTGGAAAAGAAAAGAGGGAAGAAGAAAGGAGAGGAGGGGAGGGGAGAGGAGGGGAGTGGCAAGGTAAAATAAGGGAAGGGGAAGGGGATAGGGAAAGGAAGGGGAAGGGAGAGGAAAGGGAAGGAGAAGAAAGGGGAAGGGGAAGGAAAGGAAAAGTATTCCCCCCAAGCAATGTCAAGCATCTACCCCATATATAACATTATTCTTTCATAAGCAATATGTGTTTGCCTTGAAAAATGTTTCATTCAATCCATATTATTTGCAGGCAGCTGTAAAGAATTGAAACTAAAAAAGTGTGGTCTCTGGAGGCAGGCAATGTGGGTTTCAATCCTCAGCTTTGCTGCTTACAGCCTGCGAAACCTTGGGCCAGTTTCACTTCCCTGCACCTCTGTATTCTTCTCAATTGTAAAATGGGAAGACTAACAGTGTTCATTTCATAGTACTATTCTGAAGAATAAAGCTGGTATTTTTTTATTGTATGTCACCCAAAGAGATCTATCTCTTATGCTTAAAAAGAGGGGATACCTATGAGCGACAGCATGTAGTGTTTGGTTTTCTGTTTCTGCATTCGTTTGCTAAGAATCATGGCCTCCAGCTTCATCCTTGTCCCTGCAAAGGACATGAACTCATTCTTTTTTATGGCTGCATAGTATTCCATCATGTATAGGTGCCACATTTTCTTTATCCAATCTATCACATGGACACAGGAAGGGGAACATCACACACCAGGGCCTGTCGGGAGGTTGAGGACAAGGGAGGGAGAGCATTAGGACAAATGCCTAGTGCATGTGGGGCTTAAAACCTAGATGATGGGTTGATAGGAGCAGCAAACCACCATGGCACATGTATACCTATGTAACAAACCTGCACGTTCTGCACACATATCCCAGAACTTAAAGTAAAATGAATGAATGGATAAATAAATAAATAAATTTTTTTAAAAATGAATGAATGGATAAATAAATAAATAAATTTTTTTAAAAAAAAGAGGGAATACGACAGTTGGGTGAGGTTATGTGATTTCCCTGTAGTCACAAAGTGAGTACGCATCAGAGGTGGGCTCAGTGCACACTTGCTTTACAGCCTGTGTCCTTATTTTCTCTGGAATCTTTGGGACTACATTTAGCAGAATGTGATCTTCCAGAGAGGGGCAGGAAGCCTGTGTGGACCCTGGGCCTGCTACAGCACACAAACACTTGGTTTGTGTTCAATTTATGGACTGGCTGAACAGGAACACTAATTCAAAGAGGCAGGAGGCTATGAATGGCACAACTGCAAGTTATGTGATCATTTACTTTCTACTCAATGGCAAATTTTGCATAAATTCTTTGGCTATGTCCTGAGGTAATTACTGTGAACAAACTACTTGCAAATTAACTACATATTAAAGAACATAGAGTGGAAAGAAGGGTTCTATATCACCATAAAACTCTGCAACCATTTCAGTCCACCTTGCTTTTAGCGTCCATGCATTTTTACCCCACTGCCCCCTACCACTCATTTTTTAATCCAGTTTTTCTTCAGATTTTTTTTTCCCACCTGTCTCAAAGTTTTGCACTTGAATGAGGTCTCTCTGGGAAAATCTTTCTGTAAGACCTTACTTACCACAGTGAGTTAGTATAAATGAAACTTCCATTTTAGCACTTAGAAAATATATGTGACCTTGTATAAAACAGTTCAATGTACCCAAATGGCACTGAGAGGAGATGACTAATTTACTCAGATCATGTATCTTCTTTCCTCATTCTTTCTCCCTCATGCTCCTAATATCAAGTTCCTTGTAATCATACTAATGATACTAGTAGAAGTAATACCTGCCTAGAAAACTAAGTGTTTAAGAAATGGAGAAAATGAGAATCTGGAACAAACTAAACCGAGTCCCTTTTCGCAAGCTCTGGACTAAATTCATCCCTGACCACCATGTTTATTAATTAGCTCCCCTCTCTTCTGCTAACCCCCTACAGTGGGTTTGGTAAAGAGGAAGCCCAGAGACGGAGACACTCTCAGCCTTCCCAAAACAGGTGCAGCTCCTGTTAGAGGAATCAGCAATCTCTGAAATTGTAAGTAACAGTTTGCATATATTTTCATCTATGTATTTTTCTGGGGTAAAATTCTTGCGTTGATTTTCAATCTCAACATGGTCAGTGATCTCAAATGGCTGAAGCCCCTAATTAAGTGTCCTCCTCCTCTCAGCTCCGGCTCTCTTATGGCAGCATTTTCAGGTCAACACCACAAAGACCAAACTCTGGGTACTTTGCAATTTCTTCACAGTACTGAAATAAATGATAGCAGGCAGGCACAGAGAATGACAGTGTTGGAAAACGTGCTTGGGAGGACAGGAGTTGAATGGGAAAATACTCCTGAAAGCTCATTTTCTCAACTTCTTTCATTTATTTATTTTAACGCAGTGATGAAATTATATGTGCTCCCCTTCTTCTAGGACAACAAACTTTAGATTTGGGGATTTTGTTTAAAATGTTCTATTGAGATCGATTTCTCAAACTCCGGTTCTCTGACAGCTTACTGGCATTGCCATTTTAGAAAGTTTTACTTAGGAGGCTCCCCTTATTTAGCAGTTCTTCTTCCTTGAGAAATTCCATTTCCTCAAGAAATGAATCCAATGTGACCAAATAATTTACTCTTAATTAAAAGATAGCTTTCCATAGCAAAGAAAGACTAGAATAATGGAAAGATTTGTGACTGAAGAAATGACTTCCGTTTCAACATTTCTATTTCTATTTATTTAGCAAACAATAATAAAACAGAAAATAAGCCAAAATGGCATGGTCTTTCCCTCACCCTATGTCAGAGGCTGAAATTCATAAATTCATATAGAGAACACTCCAAGGGTTGAGTTCTTTAAATCTCTTCCATCTCCTGCCTTACTCCTACCAAACTGGTCAGTGGGACTTTCTCATCAGTCTATCGTATATGATCAGCACACCTGGAACTTAACAACAAAAGCAAAAATAAGGAACTATTTGTATATACCAGACACTGTTATAAGTAATTTAAATATATTAACTCATATAATATAATTCCAGTAGCCAAATTATTGTAGTCTCCATTGTATAGATGAGAACAAATATCTAGAAATAATACTTAATCACTGCATCAGATATTCTTAGCTACTTAATGCAATCATGAGATAAAGAACATGAATGTGCTCTGTAAACACGAAGTGCTATTTAAATGTTATTAGTTACCTTTCAATTTCACTTAGGTTTTACAGGGTTTGCTGCTGCAAAGGCAGCCAAGTTCCCCCCTCAAAAAACATCTCAAGTTCTCTGAGCATGAACATCACCTTCCTAGTCCATCAGGTTCCCAACCTCAGGGCCATGTATTGCTGCTTCTTAAAGTTCCCCCTCTGTAGTTAATCAGTCCTCCCATGCTCTTGATTCTACCTACACAGAGGCTCTTGAGTCCCTGCTCCCTTTCCTATTTGCCCTAGAATTTATTCAGTTCAGATCCCTGTTATCTCTCACCCTAATTACTTCCAAGGCCTCCCTCACTGGCCTTTGTTTTTTTAAAAGCAAACAAACAAAAAACAGATCTAACCAAGCCCTCTCTAGACTCAATATCTTCAGTTGCAATCATTGCAGTCAGATTGGGCAAGCCATTTGTCTGGGTCAAAGCATTTGAGACCTAGTTCTAATTCCACTACTTACTGATTAATTATTGATTCTTGAACATGTCATTTCACCACTTTAAAGCTAAATTTCTTCTTGTATGTAATGAGATTATGTAATACTTGCCTTGATTATCTCATCGACTATAAAGATGAAAATAATAATAATATATAAAAAAGCTCTTTGAAACTATAAAATTTATTTCCAGTGTGTAGCTTTTACTAAAATTAAAGTCCAGATTTCTTGACCTAGCATTCAAAAACCTCCAAAATCTGACCATGAGCAGTATATCCAAATAATCTCCCACCTTACCAAATCCTCCATGTCCTCTGGTCCTCCCTCTCTGTACTTTCAAACCTCTGAATATACAGCTTCCCCTGCTCAGAATGCCTTTTCCTTCCATGGCCTCTCTCAGATACCTATTCATTCTTTAAGACTGAAATAAAATCTCTTTCTCCAAGCTGCTGTCTACAATTCCTCAGCAGGACTTAAACTCTCCCTTCCCTGGACTTTCATATTACCTAGTTACCATTTGTGAACTCCTGCTATATATCTGACATTGTGCCAATGCTTTTATCTGTCTCTACATAGTATTCTTGATGCACATAACTATATAATCCTCTATGCATAATCGTCACAATGACCCTCATAGATATCATTATTTCCATTTACAGGCAAAGAAACTTACTATTAGAATGGTCAATGCCTTGATCAAGTTTACGTGAAGTGTGAAGAGCAGGGCTGGGTTTGACCAGGTCTGTCTCCCCTTGGAGTCTCAGACCTTGACTCATCCTTGGTGTCTATGTAACAGCCTTACCACAGTCAGCCTCAGATTAGTAAAAAATGCATTTCTCCATCTCTCTCTCACAAGTTTGTGAGTCCCTGGAAGGCCACTGTCATTTCCTATTCATTTGTACCACCAAGTGACTAGTATTTTCCTTCCATATAACAGGATGATCAATACATCTGGACTGAAATGAACTTATGAAATCTTTATTGCTCCAACTGTAACTTTCTCTCTCATCCTTGCTAACCCTCTCACTCTCTTCTTTTATCTTTTCTTCCTATCTAGTACTAAACCCGGGTGAAGACTTCCCCCAGTTTAAAAAATGTATAGGAAGAAATACTTGGAATTAGGGTAAAAGTTTTTCCCACCTTAATTCCTGGTGTTTAAAATGAAAATATTCTGTTAGAGTCTCAAATCTCTCACAAAAGACATAAACACCTTTGTTTTTGAGACAGAATTTTGCTTTTGTTGCCCAGGCTGAAGTGCAATGACGTGATCTAGACTCATTGCAACCTCTCCTACTGGGTTCAAGCGATTCTCCTGCCTCAGCCTCCCAAGTAGCTGGGATTACAGGCATGCGCCACCATGCCTAGCTAATTTTGTATTTTGAGTAGAGACGAGGTTTCTCCATGTTGGTCAGGCTGGTCTTGAACTCCCAATCTCAGGTGATCTGCCTGCCTCAGCCTCCCAAAGTGCTGGGACAGGTGTGAGCCACCATGCCTGGCCAAAATATATAAACACTTGATAATTTTTGCCTAAATTTTGAGTAAGGTAGCCAACATCTCACTGATTACAAAGAATTGTTACCATTTTACATTATAGCCATTAATCATAAAGAACTTTATATGAAATTTCTTCTAAAACATTAATCATACTAATACAATTTTTCTTATTCTTTTACCCAATAAAGGAGTAGAAGAGTCACATCTTCTAGTGAGAAAAAATTTGAATTCAAAGTTTTTGGAATAAAAATTCAGATATCTATTTTCCTTTGAATATAGATAGCAAAGACACAACTCACATTAGAAAAAAATTACAGCTTAACAAAACAACAAAGAAAATTTAAATGTCTGGGTTCTCTCTGGAATACATTCCCTTGAATCAATGAAGTGCCCCATGAAAACCTTCACACCAATGGTATTGTACAGAGGAGCAGAACAACCTGTGATGTCTCCTTTGATTTTCAAAGGCAGGTTCTGAAGGGAGAAAGCAGTCCAACCAGCCAAAGAAAGCACTCACAAGTGTCTAGACCACACCAAGGATCAAATTAACCTTCAATATCCTGTTTCACAGCTATGATAAAATTTTTCTTCCTGAAACATTAAATTGTTATTCCAGCATGTTACTCACAAAGAAAGGGTTGTGTACAAGAAAAATATTTCCTTTTGTCATACCAGGAAATGTAGAAATAGGGAATATGGGAGGCATGTGGAAATATAATTTCATTTCTCTAAACCAGTTTGAAGATCATTAAAGGGATGGCAGTGGAAGTTTCAATATACTATAATTAGAAGGGACAACAGTCTTAGAAATAAGAAAAATGAAGCCAGAGATATGAAGTGACATGCACAAAGTGACACAGTCATTTAGTGTCAAAGTGTCGAAAGTCAAAGTGAAGTTAGGTTCTTTATGCTCAGTGCAATGCTTTTTTCAATACACCATACTATTAGGTTAGTCAGAGAACCCAGACTAACAATTTCCATTCCCTCTGCAATTGATAGCTTTAATAAGTTTTAGTGATATTGGCCATATCTATTATTAAGAGTCTCGGAGACGTTTCAATTTAATAACAAATCTGGCATTGAGTGCATTTCATATGTACGTGTCCCTGTGAGAAGCACATTGTATGTTTTGTCTCATCTAATCCTCACAATAGCCACTGAGGCAGAACTCTTCCCCTTCTCGCAGATGAGGCTTAGAAATGTTCTTATCCATGAACCCAGAGCTGGTAAATGGTAGAGGTACGACTCAAACCCAAATTCAAAGCCATCTACTAATTTCTACCCTATAGAGGTAAAATAAAAGTCACTTTACCCAGCATTTTTATTCACTGGCATTTCTGCATGTCTGGAATACAATAATTATTGTTTTTTATTAAAAACAACAACCTCATGCATCTTTGATGTCTCCACAAATGGTTCCTGGCACATAATCAATATACAATAAACATCTGTAAATTGAAGAATGAACTGAGGCAGTGTGCAGCCCAGATGGGACTTCTGAAAAACATTTTAAAAGATTAACGTATGCATTGGCTACTGCAAGGTAAAACAGAACTCCATGTACAATAAGCTGATTTAGAAGGACTATGTGAAAAAGTGTTGACCACAGGGAGAGGGGCACACAGCTAAGAAGGCAAACCCTAGACCAGCTCCCTGCACTGTAGTTTAAGACCCACCAGTCAGCTAGCCCCAAGGATTCAGATCTGCAACCCAGGCAGAGAGGAGCTGCAAGCAGAAGCTGAGATAGGTCAGGAACAAGCGACCTGAAAGAGTGACACTGAAGCTACCACGTGAAGGATGATGAAGAATTCGTGATATGACTAGACGACAATTTAGAGAGAAGAGCATATACCAAAGCTGAGTCACTCAAGAAGTCAGGCATGTGGAAGAAACTGAAGGAAATTCAATATGGTGGGAGGGAAGATCAATGATTGGCATATGGATGACAGGTGAGGCTGGAGAGATGAGGAGGGATCAGAAGAAACTGAGCTGTGGAGATTTGATAAGGAGTCTGATGCCCTTTATTCTGAGGGGAGTGGGGAGCAAGGGAAGAGCTTAACTAGAGAGATTACATGATCGAATCTCAAGTAAGAGCGCATCCGCAGCACATAATATTTATACAGTGCCACAAAGGGGACCGTGACAGGAGGCATTATCATGGTATAAAGTAGAAGGTATTGAGGCAAGGCCCAAGGGCCAGAGAGTAACAGCAGTGACAGAAGCTAGAAGAAGAGGTGGACAACAATACTTCAGGGAATCATCTGATATACAATCAGAAGAACTTTTAGAAATATTGAGGAGACTCCAGAGGTAAGAAGTAGAGATTCCCTTAATTGTGGATAGGCGTTAAGTGAGAAAAGCATGTTTTATGCATATATCAATATTATTTAGGGGCTAAGGATTTTCTCAATGCATTTTAATCTTCTGCCATTTGGTCATTAATTTGATAGGTATAAGAATTCTCTATTATCTGAAAACTTAATTTGCCAGAATATGAATCACTCACATAAATATATATCTTATGTATTTCTATATCATTTTGTAGGTTACGTAGGGCTTTTCTATCCATTTTCTTAATCTTTGAAAGATCCTTGTGAAGTTGACAGGACAGCAAACATTGTCCCCATGTTACCAATTAGACTCGCAGAGGTAACGTGGCCAGGGGCAGTGAAAAATGAATCAGAATTTGAGTCTTCTCATGTCCTTTTAGCTACATAATCATAAGTATATAGAATTTAGTGGGATTTTTCTTCTATCTCATCTGTCTAACCTTGTTGCATACCAGAAACTTCAAGGATCCCATGCAAATAATATTACTAAAAAGCAGCCAATACCGCTATAATTACATTTCCTGAATCCCTAATTGGGACATAGGGGCCAATACATTATAGCACAATTAAGCTACTGTAACAGAATATTTGACACTGAGACTGTCTTGGAAATTAGGAATATACCACCTTGCAATAACAATAATAATAAAAAATAACATTTATTGAACACTTGCATTGTGCAGGGGAATTTCCTAAGTGCTTTACTTGCATTAATATATCAATCTTCAGTACAGCCCTATGATGTGGGTACTATTATTGTCTATATTTTACAGAGGAAAAACTGAGGCACTGAGTCGTCAGTAAGTTGCCTGAGATCCCACAGCTAGTGACTACATAAGTAGAGTCAAATTTAAACTTAGACCATGCTGGATCAGATCCCTTGCTGTTAGCCATCAATAGTCTGCTACCTCTCTCCCATTATTGGCAGCAAAATCTCTGTCTTAACCCTCCTGGGAGGATAACTGAACTTCAAATAGTATTTCCAGAAATACAAATGCATCAATAATGCCTGTTAGAAGAATGATAACTCAAGATAATAGAAAATCACTGCTCAATTTGGTAAACCAACCAAAGAATGCCTATAATTTCATTGCTCTGAAGATGATGAACAATCCAGATGTCAATATTCAATTTGAAAAACAAATATTGAGCAGCTACTCGTTGCTCAGCCCTGTGGTGGACTTAGAAGTAAGGCAAAAGACAAAAATTGCATTTGTGAATCTCTGACCTCGAGGAACATGCAGGCAGGCATGAGAGAAATGCATGAAGCCAATATTTAAATAACAATGGTTAATATGTAGTGAAGGCATATTGGGGTGCCAGACACCATTCTAAACACATGTACTTTTTAAATCCTTACAGAAACCCTAGGAAGCAGTTGCTATTGCTAACCCCACTTTACAGTAGAAAAACTGAGGCACTGAAAGGTAAATCCCCTTGCCCAGGGTTGTAAATCCAGTAATTAGCTGAACTGAGACTTGAACCTGTGCAGCCTGGTTCCTGAGCCCATATGCTCATCACTACCTCTATTTCTCTCTATCCCAATGTTGTGCTTGCAATGGGGTGAATAATTTGGGCTACAGGTAGATCTACAGTCCAAGGCATCTCAAGTCTAAGGCAGGAGGAAGAGGATGCCTCACTTACGCCTTAAGCCCAAGTCAATTTTGTCAATAAAGCTTTCAATAGAGGGTCTTGAAGCAAGAATAAGTAGTGGTTATCTGATTCCCAGTCTGCTACTGTTTCTTGTATTTACCTTCAATAGCCAAGAACACCGCTTGGCAAAGGAGTAAGTAGCAGGGCAAGGATGGGTTCACCTTCCTATGAGTCCTCCTTTGGGTATCTCAAACCCAGAAACAATCCAAACATTCATCAACAGGTGGACAAATAAACAGATTGTGAGATATTTCCATACAATGGAATACTCAGCAATAAAAAAGAACTACTGATGCAACAAGATGGATGAATCTCCAAGTAGCGATGCTAAACAAAAGGGGTCAAATGCAAAGAAGTACACACTACATGAGTCCATCTATTTGAAATACTAGAAAAGTGAAATTTCATCTATAGTAACAAATAGAAAGCAGGTCAGTTTTGGGGTGGTTTGGGGACCAAAAGAGGGTGGGAGGGGTTGACTAGAAAGGGGCATATAGACTTTGTGAAGTGCTGGGAATGAAAAAGATTCTTTGGGGGTTGTAAAAGTGTATGTACTATTTTAGTAGTGATGATGTGGCATATAAATTTGTCAAAGCTCATTAAAACATACACTTAAGACAGGTACATTTTTTACACGGGGCTCTGGATTGGATTCTGGACTAAAAAAAGACATCAGTAGGAACACTGCAAATTTTGAATAAGATGTATAGATTAGTTAATATTATTGCATCAATGTTAATTTCCTAGTATCATTTTTTGTAATTTGTCTTTAAATCTAAAATAATTTCAAAATACAGAGTTATAAAAATGTTAAAGCATGGTTTTCACACACCAAGTTCACACCAGGGCCAAAGAAGATGTTTTGCAGCATTAGTTTCCTTCAGACCACAGGTCCTCCTCCCATAGATCCCCTCATAGTTGTGGTCAAAGCCTATCAGCAGAGTAGACGGCCCTAATAAAACACAGCTCAATTAAAATGAAATACATATTCAATTAAAAGGGTGCAAATAATGTTCATAAGAGAGAAAATAAGTTTTTCCTTAGCCCAAACAAAACTCATCCAAAGAACAGGTCATATCCCTCCCTCTCCTTCCAACATGGCTTAAAGGTATGAGAATTTGATTATCATTGCAGATGGGGCCAGAAAGTAGAAAAGAAGTCATTCTCTCCACAATCTTGAAATACCTTTAAAATGCATTTTTCCTACAAAAAAACAAAAGTCACCAGGCAACGAAGGATAGTGACCCCTGAGCGATGGAAAATAATTGCCCTAGCTTACTGGCCTAGAGAGAATGTCTCTAGGCAACAGTGCTGGGGTAGGGGGTGGTACTAAGGTTTTAGAGCCCTGTGGTCTCCTAGATGGACCTGGAGCTAGAAGTCCCAGGAAGCTATGGTGGTAGTGACGGAGGCTAGAGATCAAAGGGCACAGTGGGGAAAGAGTTGTGTGGAGAAAGAACTCTGTAGATCTATAGCTGGACCTCTGATTATTTTTACCTTGAGGACAAAAGTCTATGATATTAAAAACAGCCTGTGGATTTATTTTTAAGCCTTCACATATAGAATATCTAGTATGTGGTTGATTTTACTTTTATTTTGAATTTCACTCACATAGATCCTTGGGGGAAAGTCATACATAAGATTTTTGAGTACAAATAAAAACCACATTGACCGTAGCAGAGAGTATTCAAAATATGTATATCAACATTATCCATAGCAGGATTTTAAAGTTCAATTGATGTATCTATCAATATCACAGAAGTCATGGGTACATCAGAGTCATGGTATATGAAAATGAAACACATATTCCTTTGAGTTATACAAATGTTGAAACCTTCTCCTAATTTTTCTGTAGACCCAGGCATCCATATTTAAGATACAAAAAGTTTAAGTTGGGAAGTTGCTAAAGAAACTAGCAATTCTGGTCTGTCCTATTATTTAATATGTATGCATCCTTGCTGGTAATTTAATATTGTTAATTCAACCAAAGCATAAGATATTCACAATGCAAAAATCAGAAATCAATAAAAAAAACACTATGGTTGAAGTTGATCCACTTCTATGATGCATCCTGAAATGAGCAAGTCTGTCTGCAGACACCAGCCATTCACTCTGGTCCTTAGGTGGCCAGGGTATAGGAGTGAACAGTGGTTATGTGACCACATAGACAAAAATGAACAAAACAAAAATCAAATTAATCCCCAAAATGCTTTCTGTCCTTATCAAAAAGTAGGTTTTGGTTTTGGTTTTTCATTCAGATATTGTCCTGTATGTATTAGGGTTCTCTAAAGAGGGACAGAACTAATAGAATATGTGTATATATGAAAGGGAGTTTATTAAGGAGAATTAACTCACACAATCACAAGGTAAAGTCCCGCGATAGACTGTCTGCAAGCTGAGGAGCAAGGAAGCCAGTGCTAGATCACTTTGAGTCCAAAAAGCTCAAAAGTAGGGAAGCCAACGGTGCAGGCTTCAGTTTGTGGCCAAACACCTGAGAGGCCCTAGAAAACCACTGGCCCAAGAGTCGAAAAGCTGAAGAACTCGGAGTCTGATATTTGAGGACAGGAAGCATCCAGCACAGGAGAAAGATGAAGACTGGAACACTCAGCAAGTCTAGTCCTTCCGCATACGTCTGCCTGCTTTTATTCTGGCCCCTCTGGCAGATGATTAGATCGTGCCCACCTAGACTGAAGGTGGGTCTACCTCTCCCAGTTCACTGACTCAAATGTTAATCTCCTTTGGCAACACCCTCACAGACACACCCAGGACACAATAGTTTGCATCCCTCAATCCAATCAAGTTGACACTCAGTATGAACCATCACACTGTATTACTCAGACCACAACTAATAGCAGTGATTATATGTCGATGGTCCCACATGGTCTTCACTCTACCTGGGTAGGAGCTACTATCATCATAGTTTTCATTTTCCAAAATGGAAACGGAGGCAATCACACAGCAAGCCACAGACACCCAGGCCCAGCTGACTCCCACAAGCTCAAGCCTTTATCCACCACACTGATGCACCTCTCCCTAACCCCCGAACAGAAACTACAAACGGATCCACGCTACGCATGGACTGGGCTTGCTGATGACAGCTCTTTTGATTCTTAAAATGCTTTATTCGGGACCCCTTTGAGCCAACCATTTAGTTTTGGCCGTGTGACTATGCAAGTTTCTGAACCTTTTGGGCCTCTGTTTCCAGAGTGACCTATTAATCTAAGCTCTCAGATAAAAGGTGGCCCCATTTCTACAGGGGCAGCTTGATGTGGTGAATTAATCAAACTGAGGGAGGGAGACAGGCATACTGGCAGTTATGTATGAGCTGAGAGACTAGACTTGCCCAGGTCTCAGGTGATACAGCTGTAAAATGCTCAGCCTGATTTCTCTCTTAAAGACTGTTACAAGGATTAAATGAGACGATGTGTGTAAGTGGCTCAATACAGTGCCCAATCATTTAAAAGCACTCAAAATAGCCATTATTAGAATAGTTACCATGGCTCTTCTAAACTTACTAAATCTCCTGTGGTCTGTGCCTTCTGGGGCCACATACAAATAGGGAACAATCGCCTTCTACAGCCTGGGAGTGAAGAAATCCCACTCGGGTAAGAACAGAAATGAAACAATCTCTTTCATGTCTGTCGGTCTCCTCTTTCCTGGACAGAAAAAGAAAATGTAACACAGAATTATCCTAAAAGATAAAACTTCATTTGGTTTTCAACATTCTTTGCGTTAATTCAGTTTACATGGTGAGGTCAGATCACCACAGCATGGTGGGGTGAAGGAGCCCAGCTAAGATGACAAATAGAGATAAAAACGCCACCCATGTGCTCCCACTAGAGACTGCATCTGTCTTGGAGAGGGGAAGACTTCCTGTCAATGCACAAAGATGCCCTCCTTACAGACTCATGGGCCCACCAAGCTTCATGCTCACAGTTCATTCTAATTCACACACCAGTGGCCCTGAATACTGTGAGGTAACACTTAAGAATACAGTTTCATATTTCTAAGGAGCCTTACAGAGGCTTGTTAACCTAATATTTCCAGTTTATTTACAGTCAGTTTCCTTTTCTCATGGATGCACCATCACATTGGTACGGTATCAATCACCGGATCACATGTAAATTGATGTTCAAATCAAGAAAGTCTTGGGTTTTCTTAAATGTGTAAGAGGACAGTGCCTTTCTTGTTTGTGTTTTCTTTACTGTCCCAACACAGGGCTTTGCACAGTATGCATTTAAATTCAGCAAATTGAATTCATGAAAGAAAAATTCCAATCATAGCTTATTTTCTAAAAATCTGACTCATATTATGGTCATATTTATTTTTTAAGGACATACTTTTTGGCCTAAACTTGAACTTATGCCCCAGTCAAACTCCTCTGAAAAATTTTCACTGTAACATTCCAGATTCTAGAGACGAAATTGCCTTCCACCAACAAGTTGATACAATGCAAAGAGTAAACCAATAAAGACTAACACAAATTTATAAAAAAAAGAAAAGACTCTTTATCTTGAACATGTCAACATGTCTCTGGGATCCATGACTTTCCTATTGTGTGTAAAAAGTTTAACCAAAAGCAAGTGTGTTTCCAGCAGAAAATGAACACTAACTGGTTTCAGCTCATTAATTCTGAAAATAGGAGAACTAGTATTTTCTTATCCACACTTTATGACTGTCAGGCAAATTTTTCCGTCAGATTGGAATCAGCCAATATAACGTTTTACATTTTCATTTTATTAAAATAAGAAGAAAATGAAGAGATGGAACGAGAATTTAATAACTTCTAAGACTACTCAGAATAAACTAGTATGTGCAATCAAATAAGTTTCAAATATTTTAATTAGTGGACTGAAAAGCTACTTGGTTACATACTGTGGAGGTTCATATTTTAAGAGCTGAATTCAAACTGCTCACACCATTAACTTAAAGGATTTTGCCATTAATTTTATTTTAGAGAGCTGGTATTGAAAACTTTCTATATGTCAAGTACTTTGCATACAGTACCTCACTTAAGGGAAAATGTGTTTTCTTTTTAGTCAAAATAATATATTTTCATAGATAAGGTAAAACAGTACAAAAAAGTTTATCGAAAAATCCAGCAATCCCTTGCATACCTCATTCCATTTATTTCTATTGAGATAATTGTAGACAATTGTGAGTAATACAGAGAATAATTGTTTTGTAAACTAATTCTGGAGGCTAGGCCTTGCTAGATCAAAGTGTTGACAGATTTCATGTCTAGTGAGGGCCTGCTTCCTTATTTATAGATAGCTATCTTGTCACCATGTCTTAACATGATGGAAGAGGTCAAGGAACTCTCCAAGGTCTCTTTTATAAGGTCGTCCATTCTATAACTTCTAATCACCTACCAAAGGCTCCACCTCCTAATACTATCCCCTTAGGGGTTAGGATTTCAACAAATGTATTTTGAGGAGACACAAACATTGGGCCATAGCAATTCTGTGTGGTTCTATCACATGTGCAGGTTCTGTAGGTTCGTGTATCCACCACCACAGTCAAGACACTGTCCATTAGCACAAGGATCTCTTACAATCACAGTCACTCATTATACCAAATCTAACTATGCAGGACATAGAGTGACTCATAACATTAATCTTTTTTTCTTTTTCTTTTTTCTAATTGTACTTTAGGTTCTGGGGTACATGTGCAGATCATGCAGCATTGTTGCATAGGTAGGTACATACATGGCAATGTGATTTGCTGCCTCCATCCCCCCATCACCTACATCTGGCATTTCTCTGCATGTTATCCCTCCCCAACCCCCCCACCCCCACGCTGTTCCTCCCTTGGTCCCCCCACCAAGAGACCCCAGTGTGTGATGCTCCCCTCTCGATGTCCATGACATTAATCTTATTTAAAAAGACAAAGCAAAATAAAATCATAAAATTTGCATATATATCATGATTTTTAACTTTTTGAATCATCTTTCTTGGATAATATTTACATGAAATAAAATGCACACATTTCAGGTCTACACTTAGGTAAACATTGCCAGACATATACATGTTCATCTCCCACAAAAGTTCCCCTGAATCCCCCGGAAGTCATTCCCAACATCCCCCTACATGAGAACCACTCATCTGCTTTTTTTCAATATAGATTAGGTTTGACTCTTCTAGATATTTGTCCAGCACATACTTTATCGGATCTGGCTTCTTTCACTCAGTATTATGTTTTCAGGACCAATCCATCTTGTTGTACGTATCAGTCATTTGTAACCTTTTATTGCTGGGTAGTATTCTGGTGTTTGTGCCAGAGTTTGTTTATACTTCTCTTGTTGATGGACTTTTGGGTTGTTTCAACTTTAGCTATCATGAATGTCTTCTATAAACATTCATATACAACCCGTATTGTGGACACAAGTTTTCATTTCTCCTGGGTAAATATTCAGGGAGTGGTGTTGCTGGGTCTTATGCTAAGTGCAAGTTTAACTTTATTAAAGACTATCAATTCTTTTTCTAATTATTGTACTTTTTTTTTTTTTTTTTTTTTTGAGACGGAGTTTCGCTCTTATTACCCAGGCTGGAGTGCAATGGCGT